>SZYD01000156.1:0-45975 GCA_009363875.1 Mikania micrantha | reverse complement strand
TCTAGACTGATGAAATTAATCAATAGCAAGTGTGACTGGATGAGGATCGGCACCTGCATACAGCTTAAGCTCCATTGCCAATGCAACAACTCTCGTGAATGGCTTGGCTTTTTCATCCCTACCTCCATAGGTGCGATTTGGGCTGTCATGTAGTACCTGCATATCATCTTTCCCGAAATTCAGCAAGTGCATCAGGTCCAAAATAATATCTAAATTATCGTTTTCTTTCACGATAACCGCTGCATGAGTCTTCTCGTCAAAGTACCAGAAATCGAATCTCTTCAGTGATTTATCCGGAACCCTTGATGAAACTGGGACTGCTTTTTTCGGTTGCTGGAGGAGGATATATGTAGTAGATCCATGGCTCCTTGTTGACTGGGTCAACATTACACGAATAAACATATGTTTTTCTTTTGGCTGTCTTCATCGTGGGAAAATCCTTGTCGCATTGATTCTTCAGGAATTTGGCAAACACTCAGCTAGACTGTCTTTAGACGGATTTTAGTACATGACCTTGTGATGATGCTCCTGATGTCAAATTTGGGCATCGAATAAAAATCCTGAGGTCGCTTGAAATATGCTAACTTTCCGTTCAGCCTCTTGACCACGTACAACTGCTTCTCCTTGTCAAACATCCAGCTTGTAACTTCTGATCTTTCATTACGAACAACAAAATATATCTCGGGAGCCAGCAGTGTAGGTCATTTCGTTTTCCTCTTCAACGGGTCCTTCACCAATCCATGACTTTTGCACTTCCAGGGGAGCAGGAGTCCAATCACCTTTCTTGTCAAGCCAACTTTCAATCACTTTTCCAAGTTATGTGACCTCCTGTCCAAGTGCGTCGCGTATTTGTGTGCATACAAATAGTCAATATATGGAGCAGTGGAAATGTTGCTGAGTATAATATTCACTGGTTCTTCTTCCTTGGATGCTCCCGTGGAAGATTCGGCCAACTCTTCACGTTCCTGCTCACAGACGGCATCAACTACCGCATCCATGGTTACGTCTATGAACATATCTCCAATAGCCACATCCTTCAACTCTCCTCCAAAGCCTTCAAAGAGAAAAATTCTCTGGAAGATCCCCAATTATGTCATCATAAATGTCAAAGGACTTCTCTGAGGAAGAAGGATTCCCGAAGTCATCTACGCATTTGTCATCATCAGCAGGCTCGTTATCCTTTTTTCCTGAGCAGTCTTTGCCTTGACCCTCATCACCATCTTCATCATAATTATGAATGAAAATTCAAAGATATATAGAATATTCAAATTTTGATTTGAATTAAAACATATAGATCAACATCAAGTGAATTATTCAAACTTCTAATCAAGCGTATGTGTAAAGTTTAGGTTAGTATTGGTAAGGTGATTGGTATGCTTTCAAAGTATTATTGATGTGGGGGGTTGGCTTCGGTATACCTTATATATAAGCACTAATAGTACATTGGGAGTAACACCAAAAGCCTAACCAAATAGATTGTTATTTAGACGAAGTTGTTAGTCAAAACTCAAACATTAAAAAATCCTTATTTCTATTCATAATGGCAAACTGTCGTCGTGCAAACGAGCGTAGAATGGCTGCTGAAATCGCACGTCAAATGCCTGAAGTAGTACCAAAGATGGTAATTCAACTACAACACCTCAATGCTAATCAAAACAATGCTATCAATGCTAATCAAGAAGTGCCTAATCCACGAAGATGCTCCTTCAAGCATTTTAATTCTTGTAATCCACCAAAGTACAATGGATCTGATGGGGCTACTGGTTCACTGCAATGGTAAGAAAGTATGGAGAATACTTTCATCAATAGTGACTGCCCTGATGATCTGAAAGTTCGTAACGCTGCCGGAACTCTTCAGAAACGAGCTCTCACTTGGTGGAACAATGAGAAACGAACTTTAGGAGAAGCTACTACCTTGACTTGGGATCAACTCAAGGAAAGGATGACCCGTGAATTTTGCCCACGAAATGAAGTCAAGAAGCTCGAATATGAGTTTTGGGAGCTCAAACATAAAAGTGTGGAGAACATGGCGTATAACAATCGGTTCCATGAGTTAACTCTGCTTTGTCCCGATATGGTGACCCTTTTGACAAGAGGAATTGAAAAGTACATTGGTGGACTACCAATGCTGATTCAAGATGTTGTTTGGGTAGCAAACCCGCTACTCTAGCTGATGCTATCCATCTTCCTGTGACTCTTACCGACAATCATGCTAAAGCGGGAACCTTAACAAGGAAAGGGTCAAAGAAAGATAAGGAGAAGGAAAAAGCCAAAGATTCAACTGAGATTCCAAAAGAGGAGTCAAAAGATGGGTTTTCTTCCTCATCCTTCAAAAAGAACAATAAGTGAAAAAATGGTCATGTGAATTATGCTGCTGTGACCCATGCCATACCTCTTCAACAAGTTGCTCATACTATTATCACTCAACCAACAAAAAGCCATACTCTAGTGCTCATCCCTTATGCAATGCATGCAATCATCACCATTTGCCTATTCATCCATGTCGATTGTGCACTACTTGCAATCAATTTGGTCACTTTGCTATTAATTGTAGAGTGGCTAATGTTCAAACATATCAAGCTCAACAAGCCACTGTTCCTTTTATCACTACACCTAGACAACCTGTGGTTAGAGTTTGCTATAAGTGTGGTGATTCAAACCATTTAGCTAATGTTTGTCCTCTTAGATCCAACAATAACAATGCTTTGATGATTCCAAATAATCAAAAGAATCAAGGAGCAAGAGGTCAAGTTTTCAATGTTAATGCAAATCAAGCTGAAAAACAACAATGACATAGCAAATGGTGCAGTTTGAGCGAATGAGAACTTTAAAGAATATTCCTACCAATCTTTTGATATTACATGAATAAAGGAATTCGATTTTAATTCGATTAATATTTGTTATGCATTGAAATCTAACTCACGCTAACCTTTTCTATTATGTTTATTCTTCTACAATTGTGAGGTTTGACATCATAGTAGGCATAGGTGGTTGATAAAACACTATACTGAAAACGTTTGTATTATTCATATCTTGTATAAGGAAACCAAATAAAGACTAATTATTCAATAAATTTCGGGACGAAATTCCCTAAAGTAGGGGAGACTGTAACCATTGAGATATTCTGAAACAAATTATAAAGTAATTGTACTTCAATTTAAAACAAACTAAAGTTTAATGGGATTTTGAATATTACAATAAAGATAATTCATAACAACATTTTAATTATTTTAACAATATGGAGATACAAAAGATATAATATTTGTGTGTGAGTGAACATTTGAACTATCATAAAACTTAATATATTTACACCTACATACATACATATGTGTGTATATATAAATACATACATATGTATTAATAAGTTTGAATACAATGATTTTATAACTTAAACTTAATTATCAATTTAGAAATACAAATAAAGAAACAAATAAAAAAAATTAGTAAAGAATGAAACTTGACTTTATATATAATCAAGTTGAAATGTAAAAGATAATAAATAAAAAATAAATCTTGGTTTTATAATTTTTATAAATATTACTTACAAATAATTAGTAACACTTTTATAAATCTTATAAACTTTATAAGAATGTTATAAAAAAATAATAAACATAAAATGATAACTTGAATAATGGAGGGATTGAACTAGTAATTAAACAAATACTTATATATTGTTAAAGAAACTTTAAACCAAACATGAACAAACCTAGAACTTAAAGGACAAATCCTATAAATTTCGTATTCCTCCTTTCTTCTTCATCAGATTGACATTCAAACCTCACCCTACCGGTTCAACCAAAATCTTGATCATAACGCATTCATTTAATCTAAACAGTATCAGAATTACGTTTTAAACTTGAATTCACATCTTAACGCATGTTTAATTGAGTTGTTAACACCCATTTAATTCGATTTACTATAGCCGAACAAACATATACAGATATTAACTCGAAATCAATTTAAACAACATAATAAACTCAAATTGATCATTCAGAAAGAATCTCGACAAGTTTATGAGACTAACAAATCATAAAACATCCTTAGAGATTAAGCCAATTTTCGGATCAAGCAAAGCCATTGCTGCGACCTGTAGAGCGTTTAATCTTAACCTATACGAGTTCATTCTAGGAACAAAAGCCCCATCATTAATCGTGTCAATGATCGTTAAATAAAACGAATTTGATTCAAGAAATTTTTAGGGTTCTTCGGTTAAAAGTGGGCGAATCAGAAACAAGTATAAGTATAAACTAAATGGCTAAACTACCAGTGAACCCCCGGCCTCAGCGGTAAAATGAGCTGGTTATACCTGGGTGGCCCGAGTTCGAAACCGGGCTAGGGAACATCCTAGCGGTTGTTTTTATTTCTTTTATTTAACCTCTTAAACTAACTCTAAAAATTCTAAAATAATTCATAAAAACAAAGATAATATTTTTAAACATTCTGTAAAAATTTTAGAATTTTTCAGATTATATTTTTATTATTTTTCTATTTAAATTGTATTTAAATAGTTTTAAATACATTAAAAACATTAAAACATTTTAGAAAAATTCTGAAAATTTACAAAAATTATTTTTGATATTTATAAATATTTTGGAAAAATTCTGAAGAATTATTGGACTTTATTTTTATAAAACTAATGTTTAAAGTTTTAAAATAAACTTTAAAAGACAAAGATTATTTACAAAAAGAATTTCAAAATTTAGAAAATTATTTTTAATAACCTGAAATCTTTTTGGGATAATATAATCAGTTTTATTTATTGAATAATTATTTAAAAATAAAACTCTATTTTATTAAAAGATAATCATTTTATAAAAGTATTTTGTTAATTTTCTATTATTGTAAGTTTTTTAATTATATTTTTACGTAATCATTAGATCAATTTTGTTTATATCTTATTTAAATAATTTGTATTAATAATCATTTACAGTAGTTATCAAGTATTATTTTATCAAAATTTATTCATTTATAATTTATAAGTAAAATATTATGGCTAGTCTTGAATTCTAAGTTATATCCAAACAAACATAGGATTATTATGGAGTGTGGATTCATAAGAACATATCACAAGCATTCTTTGGAATTAACCAAGCAAACATGCGAGTTCTCATATCCCTTTTCTTTTTATTTTGGGATGTTACACATGTCTTATATAAAAACCTTATTATTCATGATACAAAATCATTTATAGATGCAAAAGCCTTAGTTCTAGTTTGAATAGGTTTGATTGTTATATGTGCCATACTTGTTGCAAACATTTGGTTTAGGATAGAAGATGTTTCATACATAAACATAAACTTACACCAGTAGCTTGGAATGGTTAGATACCTTCCATACATAGACTTAGGTCTTTGTGTAAATAAGTGAAAGTGTGCATCATTGCAAACTTGTGAATTACATGTTTAAATCTATGACCTAGCTAGTCTAGATTTGAACATTGTGAGCGCACTTGTTTAAAGACATCGGTGGAAGACATCAACATTGTGTGACTTGTAAACATGTATACTTTGAATCTATTTCATTTTAGAACAATTGGTTTAGCATCTTTCATATCTATTTATATATATAAATCTATGACTTCTCACCAACTATGCAAATAGTTGATCAAACTCTATTTTACATGTGTAACAGGTTAAAGCTTTGGATGAAGATCAAATAGTTACTTGAGACCTAGTTTAAACATTAATCAAAGATATTGTATATGAATTCATGTTGTAATGTTTGGATGATTGTATTGAATTATTGTGTAATGAATGCTTTGGTTTTAAATGAGAATGTTTAAATATGAAACTTACATGTAGCACCATGAGCTTTTGGACAATTACAACTAATGCCTCGACGTGTTCCGCCATTGGTCGGGATGTGACAGTTGGTTTGGAGGGAGTGGATTGAGTGGCTGGAGTGGTGGAGGAGTGTTGTGGATGTGGCTGTGTCTGAGAGGTGGTGGAAGTGCCAGCAACCCTCTTGTTCTTCAGTCTTGGATCCCTTGATCTCTTTGACATCATCTTTAACCTCTTCTTCTTTGGAGTAGACTCAGGCGAAGGAATGTAGTCAGCGTCCTTCAATTCTTCCATTTCGGCTCGTGAAAGAGGAAGAGTCACATGAACAGGCTCCTTGACAAATTCTTCCTCACCTGATGATGATGACTCTGAGGAAGTATCCTGAACAGCCTCGCTAGATTCAGCCGTGGCACTAGTAGGGGCATGATCATGCTCCTCTTCAACAAAGGCAACCAAACTGCCTTGATCTGCAGCATCCTCTTCTAAACCGGCAAGTAATCTGCCAAACTTCTCCAAGGGATGAGATCCAATGTACTTTTTCTTTCCCCTTTTGTTCATTGTCATATATGAGAAGATATCTTCTTTCGTTCTCTTCAATGGCAGGGTTCTGACGGTCGGAATAAGGTTCTGGTGCCGTTTGTTGATGATAATCTCAATAAATCTTGGGAATGCCAGAAATCTCTCCTTTTGCTTCCCTTTGATGTTTACATACATATCACTGAAGATCATCATTGAGAAGTTAAAGTCTAGGCCCAGAACTATAGCAACCATACATTAGCTCAGTGTTTGGTTAAGAACGTCGTAACAAACTTTGCGTCCGGAGAGACACTGAGTCACGATGTGGGCTAGATATCTCCAGTAGGGATGAAGAAGCTTCTTCTCCATCGGAGGGTAAATGCCCTCAAAGCCCATCCTCAGTATGGTACACTAAATCAGTTCCTGGTCTAGTTCCACATGATCAGATTCCCTGTCCCCAAATTGCAGACACACTCGAAGAATCTGCTCTGTAACGATCACTGGTTGTCCCTGAATCTTCCCAATCAGACAGATATTTCAGTTTGCATCTGTGCTTTCAGCAATGGAGTTCCAAAAGTCATGTATGAACATAGAGATAATCTGTAGACACTCCATGATAGCAAAGTTCATCGGCGATATGATCAGTCTGTCCACCATACTCTTAAAAATCCAGTGTTTCTCGAAAGGATCACCGAGAAAGTCAGTCATGTTATGGTCCGGAACGAACCGTAGCTCACCATCTGAAAAAGAAACATGTTAAGTTAGTTGAATATTAAAATAAATTAAAAAGTAAAAGTCAAGGTCAAAGGTTGACTTTTTAAGTCAAATTAATGGTCCATTATTGAGCAAAGTCAAGGTCAAAGCCAAAGTGGAGTTCTCGAAGCGACAGAGTATTCGAAAATTAACAAGTTCTCGAAATAGCTAAGTATTCGAAGTTGATGGAGTTCTCGAAATAGATGGAGTACTTAAAATTAAGGGAGTACTTAAAATTAAGGAAGTACATGAAGAAAGAAGAGTTCACGAAAGTGAGTTCTCGAAGCAAAGTTGACGAATTGAGGTTCACGAAGACAATTTTATGAAAAATAGTTCTCGAACTCGTGTACTCGATTTTCAAATTTCGTGAACTAAAATTTCTTCATAACTCCTTCAATTTTGCTCCTTAGAAGTCCATTTTGTATTCGAAATGCTCGGAATTGGTAGGCGACCAAGTTATGTAAGGATCGGTTTCCAATTTCGAGTACTTCAAGGTGAATTGACCAGAACACCTTCGGTTTACGAACAAAAGTACTCGAATTGAGTTTTTGTTCGATAACTTTTTATTTAGCGGTCCAAATCTTATGAGAATCTATACCTAGGTTTGTCAATAGATGATCTACAAGGTGGTCAGAGTGGATTTTCTAAATCAAGTCCAGAAAGTGAGATTGCCTTAGACATAGAAAGTTCGGTACTCGAAGTGCTATAATCGAAATGAAGCCATCTCTTCGGCTTATATAGCCAAGGGATTTCGAGTACATCTTTTCGAGAACATCATTTTGAGTACCTTACTTCGAAAAACTTTTTTTTGAATACCTAATATATTTATTATTATTAAAAATTCTAAGTATTTAATATAAAATAAAGTAAAATAAAATAAAATAAACTAAACTAAAATAAAATAAAATAACATAAAACAAACTCAAGAACTTTGGACGAGTTCAAGGTTGAGTCGGGTCAATTTGTGGGATCAAATCTGTATCAGAAATTTGACCAACTTAAAGTAATTTCTTACAGAAACGCAACCCCACCAATGATTTCCACTTGTTTATCCACAATTCAAAGATAAGATTTATGATCAAAAATTTTCTACCGGTTTTTTTGAAACTCCTTTTGGGAAGTTTATGGGCAATCAGACAGTTAAACCATATTTACATGCAACCTATCGATTTTGCAAAATCTTTTGTTTCAAAACTTGATTGTGTTTCAACAAACTTAAAACGTTTTGACAAAGATTTAAGATGAGAAAAGAAAGAACAGACCTATGAGATTAGAGTCAAGAAGAAGAAGGGATTCTATCATCTTTGTGCTCATTGGCATCTTTTATTTTACTGATCTGCAGACACATTGGTCTTAATGTCACACATCTAGGTCTTTGCTGTCACACCCCCAATTTCCAACTAACGGAATCATACCGTTTGGGAACGTGACAAACCAGGATCTCAGATCATTAGACATAACGAAGACCTCTATATGAATTTCAAAACATACTTTGGTCTAAAACTGTAACATCAAAGTTTTCAAAGTTTGCGGAAGCGTTTTAAAACCATAACAAACATAACAGTTGTAAAATGTAAATTACAATGCAAAGTTTTAAATTGTTCAAATCCAAATAACTATAATGTAAAGACATGCATGTGACTCAATCTCCTAGTCCATGCCTGCTTTCTTGTGCACCTTAGCGTCCTGAGAAAACATGTAAATCAAGTCAACACAAAGGTTGGTGCATAACACAAGTTTAAGCATTCACAAATGTTGAAACCACAGTTTGAATATAAAGTTTGCAGATAACATAATCACACATTGCATAGTCATGATAGCTAGTCATATATACTATTTACATAAGTGGTCGACACCGAAGCTGACTAGTGCATGCTATCGCATGTTTTGCCTTGCCACTATTGTCTAGCACAAACAATAGTAATGATTGTTTGGTCAGTCAAACACCTGCGTAGATCCCATCTACCAAGTGAGGTTTGTCAAACCTAATAGATCTATTTCCAACTACCACGCTTTGTTCTACGGCAAACTAAACGGTTCGAAGTGTAAGGACTTTTAAATGCTATATTGTCACATAATGTAAACAGCTAACTCATGCAAGTGATATGTATCTAAAGTGCTTGTTGCACATGTTTTCTCCCCCAAAACAGTTTAAAATAAGAAAGGGGCCGTGTACGCACCTTTGATTGTTGCAGAATGATCAAATACGTGAACTCGTGTAGATAATCCTCTTACGAAGGATATGTGTTTAAACAATAACGTTGTGTTATTCGAATTGATGTTTTGTGCTTGAAATCACCTACGTGTCAATACACGTAAGTTAGAATGTTAGAAACGTGCATACGTAAATACACGTGCCTCAGAACTCGTTTAAATAAAATCATATATGATTTTATTTAACTAAACATAATTGTACGCGATTACGTTTTTGTTCTAAAAATATAAATTTTATTATTCAAATACGTTCGGAATTGGATTCTGGTTCCAACGCAACTCGAACGAGTCGAATCGGATTTAAAATGAATAAAATACGATTAAAATACTAAAATTGATTCTTAAATCAAAAACCAGCAGGAGTCAAGGGTCGAACCCTTGACCTCCTGAACCATACACACACGCCCCCACCACTGATCTGCTTCAATTTTTGTTAACAGAACTCTCAGGCAATTTATTTTAATAAAGAGTTGACTGGTTCCCCTTTTGCTTATAAAACCGAACGGACTAACATCCAATTGGGCTCCAATTCGAATCTAATTAAGCCTAAAACTATAGGGCTTTGCTTCTAGGGATCTAAATGATTTCATAGGTAGTTTTAATTTGACATTTTGCTTACAAAAACCGATCCATATGGGTTTAGATAGATTCGAACTAGAACCTCATCAATTTCGATTCAATTGGATGAAATTCGTTAATGTGAGGTCCTGAATTCATAGGGTTATCTCTAAAACGACTTCTACGAATCTCTCTGCATATTCTGATTAGATTATGATTCTTATTTGAGTACGAAACCCCCATTCGTTTATGTTAAAGAACCCTAATCATCAATTTCTTGTGATCCGATATTAGAACTTCGAATTAATACACGTTTATCCTTAGTCGAAACTATCTGAAACTATTGATAACAATTAATTTGATTTTAAGTTTCGATTTTATGGAAACCCCCAAATCATACCCTCTCAAGAACCCTAATTGTTGAACTCTTACAATTCGATGTTATATCATGAAATTCACATATGGGTTTCCTTAAACTAATGATTTTGAAACTCTCAGTGCCAATTGATTTCATTCTTAAACCCGATTTAACAGAAATCCCCAAATCGTTTTATTCTAAGAACCCTAGAATTAGATTTCATAAAATTTGATGTTGTTTGCTACAATTAACATAGAGGTTATGTTAATCGATCTATTCTGAAGCTGACAGTAAAGTTTAATTTGATTATAATCCCCGATTAAGCAGGAACCCCCAAATCGGTTTCTCACATGAACCCTAGAAATCAAACTCCATCAATTCGATGTAGTTACCAGAAATTGTTATATGGTTTTGCTTAATCGGCCATATTAGGGTGTGTAGGAGTAATTACTTACCTGTTTGATAACCAATTGAAGAGGATCGACTTTTAGGTCAATTTCGGTCAAGTTCTTGAATCAAACTCCTTCCTGTGGCTTCTTGATTCGAATTCTTGTATGCAACAGAGCCTAATAATGCCGACCAAAGATTCTGGAGTTCCAATTTCTCGAATTATAGTCGATATATACGAATTTGATAGTATAAAGTTGCGGTTTCGACTCTTGATTAACCATTGAGTTAAATTTGAGGTTTAATGTCCTCAATAACTAATGATAACGGTTAATCATCATTATTGTGTACTGATTGAGTGATTAATTCGGCTATTAACCTTGTATTAATACGAAATTTGAATTTCTCCAATCATTTTGGCCGAATTTTGACTTTTAGAGTCAACATCTTTGCATTTTACTCTAATTACAAACTAAATCCTTGAAATTGTGATGTTTATAGGTTGTTTTGCTCAATTCCAACCCTCGTAGTTGTTTTTGTTCGAATTCACATCATTTCGGTTAATTCCTGGTTAACGGGGTTAACCGCGAATTGCCGGATTATCATTAATTGGGCCAATTAGAATATTGTTGGGCTAGATTAATCCTTTTGGGCCTCATAAATACAATTGGGCCTACCTTGGGCCTCATTGGGCCTACCTTTGCCTCATTGGGCCTACCTTGGCCTCATTGGGCCTACCTTGGCCTTATTGGGCCTACTTCTATTCAATTGGGCCTCATAACATACAATTGGGCCTACTTCTATTCAATTGGGCCTCATAAGATACAATTGGGCCTACGAGGGTTAACGAGGTTAATTCGAAAATATCGGATTGTCACATCATCCCCTTGTTGAAAGAATTTTCGTCCCGAAAATTAGTAAATGTTAGGAGTAGTTAGGAAACTACTTACGAGTTTAAATTGTACGTGTTAGTGTGGTTTGATCATTCCGTGTGCTTGTGTGTACTCACACACAAAATCTAATGCTTGCAACATCACAACTAAGTGTGATCGTTCAATGTGACTGTTTGCGTGTACACTAGTTAGTTCACCTAACTGTGACTGTTTGTGTTTGATCATACTGTGCTGTGTAACCTCACACATAGTGAGTGTCTGTAACTGTTTGTACTATGCAACCCCGCACATAGCAAATTGTGTGTAACCAATCATGCATGTACTACCATAACATGTAACATATGAAATGTAGCACATAAAATGTATAAAATGTAATGTAGCACAAATGTTTGTAACAAAACCAATTGAATAAAGTGTTTGTGCTTACAGTTTGAAATTTGCAGTGTTGATGTGTGAAACATCACGTCATCCCCTTGTTGAAGGAAATTTCGTCCCGAAATTTAACTTGCGTTCTCAGTATTTGTTGCTATTGTTTTGAACAGATGAGGATACTTCTTCATCATTTGATCTTCTCTTTCCCATGTGAATTCAGGACCACATCTTGAATTCCACCGAACTTTGACTATCGGAATCTTGCTTTGCTTAAGTTGTTTGACCTCTCGGTCCATGATTTCTGCTGGTTCTTCAATGAATCGTAACTGTTCATCCACTTGTATTTCTTCCAATGGTACAATCAATGTCTCATCAGAAAGACATTTCTTTAAGTTCGATACATGAAAGACATCATGAACTCCACTGAGTTCATCCGGTAATTTGAGTTGATACGCAACCGGACCAATCCTTTTCAGAATCTCAAAAGGTCCTACGTATCGAGGGCTAAGCTTTCCGCGCTTGCCGAATCGTATGACACCTTTCCAAGGTGATACCTTTAGAAGAACTCGGTCTCCTACCTGAAATTCTAATGGCTTACGACGTTTATCTGCATAACTCTTCTGTCGATCCCGGGCCGCTGCCATACGGTTCCGGATTTGAACTATCTTCTCTGTCGTCTCGTGCACTAATTCAGGACCTGTAATTTGACTGTCACCAATTTCAGCCCAGCAATTTGGTGAACGACATTTACGACCGTACAAGGCTTCAAACGGTGCTGCCTGAATACTTGTATGATAACTATTGTTGTAAGAAAATTCCACTAACGGTAAGTGGTTTTCCCAGCAATCACAAAAGTCAATTACACAAGCTCGTAACATTTCCTCAAGCGTTTGAATCGTACGTTCACTTTGACCGTCGGTCTGTGGATGATAGGCGGTACTCATATCCAAACGAGTTCCCAATGACTTATGGAGTGATTTCCAAAAGTTGGAAGTAAATCGGGCATCCCGATCTGATATGATAGAAATTGGCACGCCATGCCGTGCTACCACTTCCTTGATGTAAATACGAGTCAGTTTCTCCATCTTGTCGGTTTCCTTGATTGCTAAGAAATGTGCAGATTTCGTTAATCGATCAACAATTACCCAGATCGTATCACAACCACTCGGTGTACGGGGTAACTTAGTAATGAAGTTCATCGAAATCTGTTCCCATTTCCACATTGGTATTTCTGGTTGTTGCAGCAAACCAGATGGTTTCTGATATTCCACTTTAACTTTCGAACAAGTCAAACACTTACTAACATACTTAGCAATGTCAGCTTTCATGTGAGGCCACCAATACAGTGCCTTCAAGTCATGATACATCTTGTCTGACCCCGGATGGACTGAATATCTAGACTTGTGTGCTTCATCCATCACGAGTTCCCTTAAACCTCCGTACAAAGGTATCCACAGTCGATTAATGAAATAACGAATTCCATCAGGTTTAACATTCAATTGTTCTTCCATTCCTCGTAAGGACTCCTGTATCAAGTTTTCATTTTTCAAGGCCTCGAGCTGAGCACTGCGTACCTTGTCAGGTAATTTAGTATGTATCGTCATCATTAGTGCGCGAGCCCGTCTTGTTCCTGCTGTGTCTTTTCTGCTCAGAGCGTCAGCTACTACATTAGCTTTTCCCGGGTGATACTTAATCGCGCATTCGTAGTCGTTCAACAACTCAACCCATCGTCGTTGTCTCATATTCAGCTCCTTCTGATCAAAGATATGTTGCAAACTCTTATGATCAGTGTAAATGGTACACTTGGTTCCATACAAGTAATGCCTCCAAATCTTCAAAGCAAAACCCACTGCTCCTAAATCCAAGTCATGAGTAGTGTAATTCTTCTCGTGTGGTCGTAGCTGCCTTGAAGCATAAGCAATCACTTTATCACGTTGACCCAAGAATCGGTGCACTGCAGAGTTTCTGTTTCAATAACTGGAATGCAGCTTCCTGTTTATCCGTCCAGTTATACTTCGTTCCCTTATGCGTAAGAGCTGTAAGTGGTTGAGCGATCTTTGAGAATCCCTCAATGAATCGTTGGTAATACCCCGCCAAACCAAGAAATTGTCGTACCTCGGTAGAAGTTTTTGGTGCTTCCCAATTCTTAATAGCTTCAATCTTTGCTGGATCAACGTGTATGCCCTTTTCATTGACTATATGACCCAAGAATTGTACTTCTCGCATCCAGAAATCACATTTCGAGAACTTAGCGTACAATTGTTCCTGTTTCAGTAATTCCAACAACAATCAAAGATGTTCAGCATGCTCCTCCTCGGCCTGAGAATAGATGAGAATGTCATCAATGAAGACAATGACAAACTTATCGAGATAAGGTTTACAAACACGATTCATGAGATCCATGAATACAGCTGGAGCGTTTGTCAACCCAAATGGCATGACCAAGAACTCATAATGGCCATAGCGCGTCCTGAATGCTGTCTTCGGAATATCCTCCTCCTGAACTCTTAGTTGATGATAACCCGATCTGAGATCAATCTTCGAGTAGTAACTCGAACCTTGCAACTGATCGGACAGATCGTCAATTCTGGGTAACGGATACCGGTTTTTGATAGTAACCTTGTTAAGTTCCCGGTAATCGATACACATACGGAAAGTCCCATCCTTCTTCTTAACAAACAAAACTGGAGCTCCCCACGGTGAAAAACTAGGTCGTATGAAACCCTTATCCAACAACTCTTGCAATTGTGTAGATAATTCTTGCATCTCTGACGGTGCAAGTCGATAAGGCGCCCTAGCTATCGGTGCTGCGTTTGGTGTAAGGTCGATTCGAAACTCCACCTGTCTGATAGGCGGTAATCCCGGCAAGTCTTCTGGAAATACCTCCGGAAATTCACAAACTACTGGAATGTCTTCAATCTTCTTCTCAGCTACCGGCTTTTCAGTTATAAGTGCTATAACTGCCGTATGACCTTTCCGCAGACATTTGTGTGCTTTCATTCAAGATATGAGACGCAGTGGCGTACTGCTCTTCTCGCCTTGTACATACAATGTCTCTCCATGCGAAAGAGGTATACGAACGATCTTATCATGGCACACTATTTCAGCCTGGTTTTTGGACAACCAGTCCATGCCAATGACTACATCAAAACTGCCTAGAGCAATAGGCATAAGGTCAATTTCTAATGTTTGACCCATCAAATCAAGAATACATCCCTTAAGAATATGTTCCACTACAATTAACTTGCCATCAGCTAATTCTACAGTGTATGGACTACCTAAGGCAGTGGGACTAACATTTAGCAACTGAGCAAGTGAACTAGATACAACTAACGGAATCATACCGTTTGGGAACGTTACAAACCAGGATCTCAGATCATTAGACATAACGAAGACCTCTATATGAATTTCAAAACATACTTTGGTCTAAAACTGTAACATCAAAGTTTTCAAAGTTTGCGGAAGCGTTTTAAAACCATAACAAACATAACAGTTGTAAAATGTAAATTACAGTGCAAAGTTTTAAATTGTTCAAATCCAAATAACTATAATGTAAAGACATGCATGTGACTCAATCTCCTAGTCCATGCCTGCTTTCTTGTGCACCTTAGCGTCCTGAGAAAACATGTAAATCAAGTCAACACAAAGGTTGGTGCATAACACAGGTTTAAGCATTCACAAATGTTGAAACCACAGTTTGAATATAAAGTTTGCAGATAACATAATCACACATTGCATAGTCATGATAGCTAGTCATATATACTATTTACATAAGTGGTCGACACCGAAGCTGACTAGTGCATGCTATCGCATGTTTTGCCTTGCCACTATTGTCTAGCACAAACAATAGTAATGATTGTTTGGTCAGTCAAACACCTGCGTAGATCCCATCTACCAAGTGAGGTTTGTCAAACCTAATAGATCTATTTCCAACTACCACGCTTTGCTCTACGGCAAACTAAACGGTTCGAAGTGTAAGGACTTTTAAATGCTATATTGTCACATAATGTAAACAGTTAACTCATGCAAGTGATATGTATCTAAAGTGCTTGTTGCACATGTTTTCTCCCCCAAAACAGTTTAAAATAAGAAAGGGGCCGTGTACGCACCTTTGATTGTTGCAGAATGATCAAATACGTGAACTCGTGTAGATAATCCTCTTACGAATGATCTGTGTTTAAACAATAACGTTGTGTTATTCGAATTGATGTTTTGTGCTTGAAATCACCTACGTGTCAATACACGTAAGTTAGAATGTTAGAAACGTGCATACGTAAATACACGTGCCTTTGAACTCGTTTAAATAAAATCATATATGATTTTATTTAACTAAATGTAATTGTACACGATTACGTTTTTGTTCTAAAAATATAAATTTTATTATTCAAGTACGTTCAGAATTGGATTCTGGTTCCAACGCAACTCGAACGAGTCGAATCGGATTTAAAATGAATAAAATACGATTAAAATACTAAAATTGATTCTTAAATCAAAAACCAGCAGGAGTCAAGGGTCGAACCCTTGACCTCCTGAGCCATACACACACGCCCCACCACTAATCTGCTTCAATTTTTGTTAACAGAACTCTCAGGCAATTTGTTTTAATAAAGAGTTGACTGGTTCCCCTTTTGCTTATAAAACCGAACGGACTAACATCCAATTGGGCTCCAATTCGAATCTAATTAAGCCTAAAACTATAGGGCTTTGCTTCTAGGGATCTAAATGAGTTCATAGGTAGTTTTAATTTGACATTTTGCTTACAAAACCCGATCCATATGGGTTTAGATAGATTCGAACTAGAACCTCATCAGTTTCGATTCAATTGGATGAAATTCGTTAATGTGAGGTCCTGAATTCATAGGGTTATCTCTAAAACGACTTCTACGAATCTCTCTGCATATTCTGATTAGATTATGATTCTTATTTGAGTACGAAACCCCCATTCGTTTATGTTAAAGAACCCTAATCATCAATTTCTTGTGATCCGATATTAGAACTTCGAATTAATACACGTTTATGCTTAGTCGAATCTATCTGAAACTATTGATAACAATTCATTTGATTTTAAGTTTCGATTTTATGGAAACCCCCAAATCATACCCTCTCAAGAACCCTAATTGTTGAACTCTTACAATTCGATGTTATATCATGAAATTCACATATGGGTTTCCTTAAACTAATGATTTCGAAACTCTCAGTGCCAATTGATTTCATTCTTAAACCCGATTTAACAGAAATCCCCAAATCGTTTTATTCTAAGAACCCTAGAATTAGATTTCATAAAATTTGATGTTGTTTGCTACAATTAACATAGAGGTTATGTTAATAGATCTATTCTGAAGCTGACAGTAAAGTTTAATTTGATTATAATCCCCGATTAAGCAGGAACCCCCAAATCGGTTTCTCACATGAACCCTAGAAATCAAACTCCATCAATTCGATGTAGTTACCAGAAATTGTTATATGGTTTTGCTTAATCGGCCATATTAGGGTGTGTAGGAGTAATTACTTACCTGTTTGATAACCAATTGAAGAGGATCGACTTTTAGGTCAATTTCGGTCGAGTTCTTGAATCAAACTCCTTCCTGTGGCTTCTTGATTCGAATTCTTGTATGCAACAGAGCCTAATAATGCCGACCAAAGATTCTGGAGTTCCAATTTCTCGAATTATAGTCGATATATACGAATTTGATAGTATAAAGTTGCGGTTTCGACTCTTGATTAACCATTGAGTTAAATTCGAGGTTTAATGTCCTCTGTAGGATCAGATGTTCTCATTTGATCAATAGCAGCGGAATTCAACGATGAATTAGCTCAATATTAGCAAGAACAAAGTTAATTCAATCAAACAGTAAAGCACAAGTTTGTTATAGAAAGAGAATTTCTGCAAAAGGAATAAATCTTTCAATCGCAATAACTTCGTTAATAAATTCTGTGTGTCAACTGCCCTAATATAGAAGCAGTGACGTCTGATGATGTCACAAGATGTTGACATCTAACAGACAAAATATAACTACTGAAAATAACTAAACAACTGAAAGAAGACTACAACATCTGATGAGTAAACTACTCATCAGACTTTTTACAAGTATTGAAAGAAACTACTGAAGACTAAACTAAACACCACAACAGCTGAAAGCTAACACTTCAGCTGTTGTGAACAACGTCTGAAGACTTGTTCTTCAGAGCTTGTAACTCTTCAGATCTTCTCTTCAACAGTTGTTTGTCTTCAGCCTTTGTGTTCTTTTTCAGTTGTTGTGAGCCTGTGGGACTTAGAGGATTTTCTGATCAGGCTCATTGGTTCTTTTGGTCCAACAAACTCCCCCTGAACCAATGCAGCCAAAACCTCTAATTATTAGTTGTCCCACTTATTGTTGATTTTCCAGGCAGAAAGATGTGTCTTTTTCCCTAGAGATCAGCTTCTAAGATGACCAATTAAGTGTAGGCCTGGATGACAGCAGCTTCAGAAAATATAACAGTTGAAGAATGAGAGAGAACTCCAATTGGGGAATGGACTAAGAGTTGTTGCCTCTCTCATTGAAGCTACTGCCCATGCACAAGTTTGAAAGATTCTCTGACATAGGCTTCCAGAAGAACTACTTGATCTTCAATTGTTAGTTGCTCTGGCTCACCTTCAAAAAAGAATTCAGGACCATAGTATTCAGAGAGATACCTGCATGTGGACCCATTGTGCAATTCAATCCTTGTGATTTCTCTGTATACGAATTCATCTGGATGTTTTCCTTCAAGGAACAGTTGTAACTCATTCTTCTTTACCCCTTCCATCCTTTTGTATACCAGCCCCTTCTTGATCATTTTGTTTTCCAATAACTTAGAAGCTGGCATCTTAGCATTGTAGAACTTTTTAAAATCATCAATGATTTCCCAAGGGTCCATCACAAACCCAGCCATAATGTCAGCACTTATCACCCTTTTGATTCTTCCTCTGTATTCTTGTGGAATGTTTCTTGTGTGTATCCTGTTTTGCACCCTTGGGTCAGGCCATTCCCGGATTACATCTTTCCTGTACTGGAAGGTATGCCTTAGTGCAAACAGTCTTTGTGCTTCATTTCTCATGACTGTTAGTGAAGAAGTCTGAGGGTAGTCTTTGTCTACCAATCTTAGAATCTTGTCATCATATACTCTCTGACTTTCTTCTTCTTCTATCTTTACCCTCACAGCTTCCATCTGAGATTCAGGTGTCATCTTTGGATGTTGTCCAAACACCAAAGGCTTTTCAGGAATATAGTTAGCAGGCAATGTTACTACTTTCTTTTGAACAACCAATTTTGAACCAGTTGTTGATGATTCAGGTTTATGAACTTTTGCTTTAAGTACAGAGGAGATGGGAAGCCTGTCTTCCTCATCAGATTCCTCCTCTTCTTGAATCCTTAATAATCTCCTCTTCTTAGGAGGAGCACCAACATCAACAACTTGAGCAGAGGTTACTTGTTCAATTTCTTTCTCAGCACTTTTCTCTACATTAACTTGCTCAACCTCCTCCTCAGCAATAGTAGCAACCTCAGCATGTTTATTCTTCTTTTGTCTCTTGTATGTAACTTGAATGGCTGGAGACCTTTCAACTGTTTCAACTGGAGACCTTTCAGATACATTGTCTTCATCTTCTTTTCTTTGCCTTTTAGAAGCTGAAGCTGAAGCTGAAGCTGAAGAAGCTGAAGCTGTAACTAAGTCTGTTCCTAACTCCCCCTTTTTGGCTGCAGGGGAAGAATGAGTGTGAATAGAATTAAGCTTGGCAGTCACAGCAGCATCTACTATTTGCTGTATTTGAGAGTGTGAGGGTAGCCTCTCATCAAGGGCTTGAGTGATGATGTTCTTTAGTAAGGGAGTGATGAGAGGGATAAGTGTGAGAAGGACAGCAGCTAATGCCTCTGGGGGGCTAGAACCCAAAGGATTAGTGCCTGAAGAAGAGGCTGGTGGCTTGTTAAATTGTGGAATAGAGGAGGAAGTGTTTGGGTGACCTTCAAGATTAGAAGGTGCCATCTGTGGGGTAATAGGGAAAGATGGTCTTTTGTCCTTGGACATATTGGTGAGTAGCTCATTGAGCCTACAGACCTCAGCCTCAAGGAGTTTGTTCTGTTGCAGAACATCAGCAAGGGTCCTTTGGTCATCAATAGCCTTGGCTAAATCATCTGACCTCCTGATAGTATCAGGATCTACCTGAGTTGAGTGTGGCTCAACATGCTCAGGTGCCCCTTTTTCTTGGAACTGGGGACTTCCAACCTCAGGGGTAATCCCTTCATCAGTTGTTGCCTCTGACAGGGTCTTAGCTATGTTACTACTATCAATCACTCCAAATGATGGAAGTGAAGAAGTAGCAGCCCTGTCAGATATCAGAATCTCTCTTTCCACACTAGGAGATCTGATTGGGTAGTCAAAGTCCTGTGGGTTATCAGAGACACTTTGATCCTCCCCCTCAATGTGGGAGCTAATCCCAGTAGTTATAGGTGTCTGGGTGGGGATAGGAGTGTTCAACTGATCCAGGATTTGTTCAATAACAAAAGTTGGGCTGTGTTGGGTGGTTTCCATAGGATTTGGCTTTGAAGCAGAATGCACCCGGGGAGAGTGGTGCTTTTCAATAGAAACCTTTTCAACTGAAAGAGGTTCTAGAAATGTGTCTGCCCCTTCAATGGTTGCACCAGGTTCCTGTTGAGAGGAATCCTGGGCGGTTTGAGCTGGTGGAGTCTGATGGACCACTGGTTGACTACTCCCAGTGACCATATCATGCCTTGGTGCGGCATGGGCAGACTCAGGGGACTCATTTCCCTGAGCAGCCTTTTTGGGCTTTTTGGATTTTGTTTTGGTGGGGACTTTGGATTTGGATGTAGAAGTGGAGACTGTGGGTTCCCTCTGCTTGGGTTTAAGCTTTTGGGCAGCCTCTTTGAGAGTGGGGTTGGTGTTGTGTCGGGAATATACCTCCAGTAGAACAGCTGGAGCAGAGATTCCCTGACCAACAAGGCCATTGTGCTGTAACTGTTTGTCTATGATGGCCATGATAAATTGTGGATAAAGTAGCCATCTAGAAGAAACAGGCTTACCAGCATGTTCAGTTAATTCTGAAAACAATATTTGTGAAAAGTTTAGTTTTTGAGATTCCAGAATTGAATACAATACCTGTTGCCACCTGGAGGACATTTGGTCCCATGAGGAAGATTTCGGAGCCAAGCAAATGTTGATCATATGAAATATCAGACGCTCCGGATCATTGAAATTCTTTTTGTACAGAGTTGAATCACTTAGGTCACCTTGGTATTCATGACTTGTGAAACAGAGGTCAAGTTGGTTCTTTGGAAATTGGGTGAGTAAGTTCGCATCATCAAGTTAGAGAACCTCCCTTAGTTCAGCTGGACTGATGTGCACATTATGACCATTTACTGTTGAACGAAGAGATATCACACCAGTGCCGATGTTGATGAGCTCGACATTCATCCAAAATTGATGAATGGATTCAACATGAAGTGTGGGATTTATGAGAAAGGCGGTTTGGAATTGGGATGCATTCATTAAGTCAACGGCTTCATCAAACTTGGACCAGAAAGAAGATTTGGTGAGGTAGGCGACAGAGTTATGACGAGGTTTAAGGTTCATGGTCGCCATTGAAGCAGAGACTTGAGAGGGAAGATAGGTTTTTGAAAAATGTTTAAAGTTCTGAGAAAGTGATAATGAAACAACTGAAGAAGGTTTGAGTTAAATAGAGAAAACAGCAGAGGTTGAAACATCTGAAGAGTAAAGGTACTCATCAGATGTTGTCGACAGATTTTGTTCATCAGTTGTTTTCAGCAGTTGCTCATCAGACTGTGTGAAAAATGTGTTCATCAGAACTTGTGAACAGAATTTGTTCATCAACATGTGTGATAGATTTGTTCATCAGAACTTGTGAACAAAAGTTGTTCATCAGCAGTTGTGAGAAATACTTACCTTCAGTACTTAGTGAATCAACACCCATCAGTACTTGTAACTTAGAGTATTGATAAAGGTCATATCTGTCCTTGAATCAGTACTTTTGATATTTATTAGAATTTACTGAAAATATCAAAAGTTCAAGGTGAATAAAGAAAATTTTATTTTTAACAGAAAATGTAATATTTTTGGATTTTTGAAAATTTAAAGTTTATTTGTGGAAAAACCAATCTATTCAAGTTGCAGCATACCAAGCCTTAGAACTAAATTTTGAAAAGTGGAGGTGTCTAAAGGCTTAGTAAAGATGTCTGCAAGCTCATCAGCACTAGGAACAAACTTTGGATCAATCAGACCCTTTTCAAAACAATCTCTTATAAAATGATGTCTGATCTCAATATGTTTGGTCCTAGAATGCTGAACTGGATTCTTGACAATACAAAGAGCTGAGGCACTATCCATTAACAATGGTGTCTTAGACTCTTTGATGCCATAATCCAAGAGTTGAGTCTGAAGCCAGAGAATTTGTGAAGTACAACTTGCAGCAGCAATGTACTCGGCTTCAGCAGTGGAAGTGGCCACAGATGTTTGTTTCTTACTTTGCCAAGAAACCAAACAGTTTCCTAGAAACTGACAACCACCAGAGGTTGATTTTCTGGTAAGTTTGCAACCTGCATAGTCACTATCAGAGAAAGCAACCAGCTTGCAGGAATGCCCATTGGAGTACCAGATTCCCAAAGATTGAGTGCCCTGCAAGTATCTGAAAATTCTTTTCACAGCAATTAAATGAGATTCTTTAGGTGTAGCCTGAAATCTAGCACAAACACATGTAGCAAACATAATGTCTGGCCTAGATGCTGTGAGATACATCAAGGACCCAATCATACATCTATAAAGAGTTTCATCAACTGATTTACCTTTCAAATCTGCATCAAGTTGTGTGGTGCTGCTCATGGGGTTAGAACATGGTTTACAGTTTTGCAAATCAAATTTCTTTAACAAATATTTTGTGTATTTGGCTTGATGAATGAAAATGCCATCAGTACTTTGTTTGATTTGAAGACCCAAGAAAAACTGTAATTCCCCCATGGCACTCATTTCAAAATATTTGGTCATTAACTCAGTGAAATCAGCACACAACTTTGGATCAGATGAAGCAAATATAATGTCATCAACATAAATTTGAACAAGTAGCTTATGTTGTCCTACATTCTTTATGAACAAAGTTTTATCAATGGAGCCTCTAGTGAAATTATTTTTAAGAAGAAAAGTGGATAGAGTGTCATACCAGGCTCTAGGTGCTTGTTTCAGCCCATAAAGAGCTTTATCAAGCTTGTACACCCAATCAGGATGTTTATTGTCCTCAAAACCTGGTGGTTGACACACATACACTTCCTCTTTTATTTTACCATATAAGAAAGCACTTTTGACATCCATTTGAAAAACTTTTAATTTATGTAAGGCAGCATATGCTAAAAACAATCTAATTGCTTCCAGTCTAGCTACAGGGGCAAAGGTCTCATCATAATCAATACCTTCTTCCTGAGAGAACCCCTGTACAACCAGTCTGGCCTTGTTCTTAACTATTTGACCATTTTCATCTGTTTTATTCCTAAACACCCATTTAGTGCCTATTGCACACTTACCTTGGGGTAAAGGAACCAGCTCCCAGACTTGTTGTTTCTTGAACTGCAACAACTTCAACTGCATAGCTTCCACCCAGCCATTGTCTTTGAGTGCAGTGTGATAGTTCTTTGGCTCTTGTTGACTGACAAATAAGGCATAGAGACAAAAGTTTGATAATTGACTTCTTGTTGAAACACCTGCAGAAATATCACCAAGAATTTGAGATAATGGATGATCCTTCAGTTCTTGATATGGAATAAGATCAGTGCAAGTGTTTGCTGGGGGTTCAGCTGCTGCAGATGTTGATGAAGAACCAGGGAACAATTCAGCTGGAATTTCAAATGATGTGGAAGAATCCAGAATTTCATCAGCATTTGTATTTGGAGGAGCAACTGGAGCAGGAGGAGCATCAGATTTAGCAGACAATGGCAGATTATCACTAAATCTGAACAGATGAGTACTTTCATCTTCATCATCAGGACTTCCATGTGTGGTTTCTGTAGAAGCTTTTGGTGGATCTGCTTTAAGTACCTCATGTTCTTCACCAATAGGCTCAACTGGAAATTCATGTTGCAAGATGTTAAAATCAAACATCTCAGCAGGATTTTGAGGAATGGAGTCTTTGGGACACTCATTGAATTTAACATGAAGAGTTTCTTCAACAATCTTTGTTCGACAATTGAACACTCTATAAGCCTTGCAAGTTGAAGAGTAGCCAACAAAATATCCTGCATCAACTTTTGAATCAAACTTTGTGAGTTGATCTTTGGTGTTAAGGATATAACATGGACACCCAAAAGCTCTGAAGAAAGAAATCAAAGGGGTTAGAGAGTGAAGTATTTCATATGGAGTTTTCAACCATCTTTGATTTACTAGAACCCGGTTTTGCACATAGCAAGCTGTGTTGATGGCTTCTGCCCAGAAGGTCAGAGGCAGGCCAGAGTCAGCCAGCATTGTTCTGGCAGCTTCAATCAAGGTTCTATTTTTCCTTTCTACAACTCCATTTTGTCCAGGAGTCCTGGGAATACTGTACTGCCTCTGAATTCCCTTTGATAGATAAAATTCATCTAAAATGTGATCTCTAAATTCTGTGCCATTATCACTCCTTACACACTTGACAGGTATAGAATATTGCTTTTCAACATACAACACAAAGTTCATAATAGCCTTGGCAACCTCACCTTTTGAGTGCAAGAAGAAAGTCCAGACAAACCTTGAGTAGTCATCTACAATGACTAGACAATACTTCTTCTTTGCCATAGACATTATCTGAACTGGCCCAAACAAATCCATGTGCAACATGTGCAAACAACCAGTGGATTTGGAATCTCCAATTGGAGGAAAAGAGACTTTGTGTTGCTTTCCTTTCAAGCATGCAGTGCAATTCTCATCACAACTAAAATCCTTTAAGGGAAGACCTCTAACCAATCCATGTTTCACCAATTGATTCATGTTTTTGATGTTCACATGACCTAATCTTCTATGCCACAGATTGGACTCCTTGAAAGAAGCCTTAGAGAATAAACAAGGATGACCTTTAACAGAGATTTTCTTTGATAAATCAAAGGCATATACCTTTCCTACTCTGTTAGCCTTAAGGAGTGTATACTCATCTAAAACTTTGCCAATCAGAGGCAACACATCAGAAGATAAAATCCTACAATCTTGCTTGGTGAAAAGAGAAATATGACCTTTATCACACATTTGACTAACACTCAGAAGATTATACTTAAGATTCTCAACATGATTTACATCATCAAACCTAATCTCACCATTGGTTACCATACCTTTCCCTATAATGTAACCCTTAGAATCATTTCCAAAGGATACAAATCCCTTCCTTCCAGTAAAATAGTTATTAAGAAGAGATCTGCTCCCAGTCATATGCATGGATCCTCCACTGTCAACATACCAGATGCTATTTTGGCATGCTGAAGGACCCTGCATACACCAACACACTCAGTTAGACTTTGGGACCCAAACCATTTTGGTTTTGGGTCTTTCAACACATGAAGAAACAAAATAGGCATTTTCAGTTGAATCAACACTTGACTCATTCTTATCAGAAGATTTAACCTTGACTTTGGATTTTGGTTTCTTCTTCTGAAATGAGACAACAGATGCCTCTGCTAAATTAACTCTTCCTAGCAGTTGTTGCATCATTATCATCAGTTGATTATGATTTTGTGTCAAGATTTTGATTTCATTAGACACATTCTGACCTGACTTTGGATTTTTGGGTTTTAACACCTTAGTTTCTTTAACTGATGAAGAATTTCTCAAGTGTTGTTTCTTTGAATCTGGAACAACCCTTTACCTTTCTTGGAAATATTTGATTCATTTCCATGTGAGGTTTTTCCAGATTTTGAACTTACTGATGATTC
This sequence comes from Mikania micrantha, assembly GCA_009363875.1. Taxonomy (NCBI): domain Eukaryota; kingdom Viridiplantae; phylum Streptophyta; class Magnoliopsida; order Asterales; family Asteraceae; genus Mikania; species Mikania micrantha. The sequence continues at coordinate 20,219 of SZYD01000156.1, read as the reverse complement.
TGGTACAAACTTGGAACTAAATTCATTTTTCATTTTGAGTATGTTCTTGTTTTTGTTCTTAATTTTATTGAATTTAGAACCTTTCCTGTACCAGCATTCATCAGATGAGTGATTAAACAGCCTACATATTTCACAAGGCACCCTTTTTTGCTTTCCCTTGTGATTATCTACAAGTACTGATGACTTAGATACTGAGATTTTGTTCTTCAGTACATTTGAAACATCAGTATTTGTAGACAAATTGACAACAGCTGATGTGGTGACAACCTCTGAAGAGTTATTCTTCAGCACTTGTCTATCAACACTTTTCCACTTATCAGTATTTGTACAATTAGCTTTTTCTACAACTACTGATGAGTGATTCTGACTTATCAGAAGCCGTGCATCTTTCTCTCCAGGGCCATTCCCATCTGACTTAACCAGTTTTAAATTTAATTCATTGAAAACTTTTTCATCAGGATTAATCTCAACTAAGACACTATCCTGACATGAGTCATTCTGAATGACATTTGTACACCCAATTGAATAAGAATATGTCTCAATATCCACAGTGTCAGACTCAGGTTTGCATGCACTTAACTCACTTTCAAATGATTTTTCAGCATCAGACTTTTCTGAAGATTTGGTGGATTGGTATACACTGTCCCCTTCAGACTCACAATCAATATTTTTTGGTGTATAATCAGCTGGGGGGGCAGTGTGATTGTATCCAATACCAAACTTCACATTGGATGCTGTTTGCTTGTTTAACAGCAACTCAAACCCCTTGCAAGATTCAACCCATTTTGCACATTCTACTTGGGTTGCTGCAAGTGTTTGTTTCAGATCATTGTGTTACAAGCATGACTTCCACCCTAGCCTTTTCATCAGACAATTGACACTTGAGTTTATAAATTTCAGACTCTTTTTCATTCAAAACTTTCTCAAAATCAGTTTTATTCTTTGTCATGACCCTTTCTAAAGCCAACTTCTCATTGATTAACTCAACATTGATTTCTCTAATGGAAGCAAATGCTGAAACACAAGACTCTGAACACAACTTAGCTTTGGATTCAGAGGATACCTGGGATGTTGAAGAAGTTGAACTTGAGGTGTCAGTTGAATCAATAGCCATCAAAGCAAGATTCCCAAATGGATTGTCTCCACCATGTGGACCAGCTTCAGAGTACATCTGCATATTGAAATCAGATAAGTCATCAGGTAAACTACTCCAATCAGCTACTCCAGGGGTGAAGAAGCTCTGATGTTGTTGTTGTTGAGGCTGTTGATTGGTTTGTGATTTGCTGGGATCAGGAAGAGCAGGGGATTGTGAAGGAATTAATGCTGGAGTGTGAGTAGATTGAGGCATGTAAAAGCATGGATATGGATAAGGCATGGGACTTTGTGGTACAAAATGAGCTGGATAAAATTGTTGTTGACCAGACCCAGAAGATTGTTGTCCTTTGTTTTGTGGGTTATTGCTAGGAAAGGTCACAAAGGGTGCAGAGGAACTAGGTCCAGTAGATTTGCACTCTCTAGCAAAATGACCAAGCCTGTGACACTTGTGGCATCTCAACTTCCCTTTGTCAAAACCAACTTTGGTTTTGCCAGATATGCCGGGAAATTTTCTTCCAGTTCTTTTGTAGAACTTTTGAGATCTGATGTTGATTAATGCCATCTGACTTAAAATATCCATTTCCTCCAGATCATCATCTGGGATTCCTTCAAGTCATCCATCACAAAACACAAATTATCAACATAATTTCCTGCATTACCATCAACTCCCACAAAAGCATGTTCAACATTGTTAGTAGAGAAATCAATATGTTCATCATAAGAACATTCAGACCCATTAAACTCTGACTCTTGACCAATTAATGCAGTGTTACCAGAAATAAAATCATCAGCAAGTTTTCCAGATGAAGACAGTTTTCTCTTCTGTTCTACCTCTCTCTCAAATGTTAAGAGTTTCCCATGGAGTTGGGTGAGAGATAGATGTTCTAGATTTGCACTGGAGCGTAGGACAATTGTATATGTATCCCATCTCTCAGGCAATGATCTAAGAAATCTGTTATTCATCTGACTATTAGTATATTCCTGCTTAACCATTTTCAATTCAGAAATCAAACATGAAAACCGCTCAAATTGTTGAGTCAATGATTCACCCTTTCTATGAGAAAAGGTCTCATACTGCTGAGCAAGGATTTCTCTAGTGTTTGCTAAAACCTCATCCGTTCCACCGAATTGTTCTTTCAGTGCAACCCAGAGATCATGAGCAGTATCATGATGCATCAAGCCAGAATAAATCTCATTCGGCAAAGCCATGGCCAGAATACCATGAGCTTTAGCATCAATTTCAAACAATTTAATATCCTCATCCGAATACATATTCGAAGGTTTCGGAATCATTAGTTTAGTTTCAGGATCAGTGATCATGGGTTTATACGGACCATGCACTACAGATTTCCAACATCCTGCACTATTAATTGACAGGTGATGTAGCATTCGACGTTGCCAAATGTTGTACTCACTCCGAACCAGCATAGGAGGCTTGGTTGCGGAGCCTGTATTGTGCGGATCATTGTTTGGAGTAGTCATGATCTCAGATTCACTCAATATCAATGAAATTCAAATGAATTAATGTAAATTCCAACCAATTGATTCAACACAGATTGATATTCAAAAACAAATCAACAGAAGTTAACAGAAAACGTCAATCTATAACGAATTCTTACTAATCGGCTAATTCGATCAACCAGAGAACTGAATTGAGCAGTTTCAGAGATCAATTGTATAATCGATCAATGATTAACCTGCTCTGATACCATTTGTAGGATCAGATGTTCTCATTTGATCAATAGCAGCGGAATTCAACGATGAATTAGCTCAATATTAGCAAGAACAAAGTTAATTCAATCAAACAGTAAAGCACAAGTTTGTTATAGAAAGAGAATTTCTGCAAAAGGAATAAATCTTTCAATCGCAATAACTTCGTTAATAAATTCTATGTGTCAACTGCCCTAATATAGAAGCAGTGACGTCTGATGATGTCACAAGATGTTGACATCTAACAGACAAAATATAACTACTGAAAATAACTAAACAACTGAAAGAAGACTACAACATCTGATGAGTAAACTACTCATCAGACTTTTTACAAGTATTGAAAGGAAATACTGAAGACTAAACTAAACACCACAACAGCTGAAAGCTAACACTTCAGCTGTTATGAACAACGTCTGAAGACTTGTTCTTTAGAGCTTGTAACTCTTCAGATCTTCTCTTCAACAGTTGTTTGTCTTCAGCCTTTGTGTTCTTTTTCAGTTGTTGTCAGCCTATGGGACTTAGAGGATTTTCTGATCAGGCTCATTGGTTCTTTTGGTCCAACATCCTCAATAACTAATGATAACGGTTAATCATCATTATTGTGTACTGATTGAGTGATTAATTCGGCTATTAACCTTGTATTAGTACGAAATTTGAATTTCCCCAATCATTTTGGCCGAATTTTGACTTTTAGAGTCAACATCTTTGCATTTTACTCTAATTACAAACTAAATCCTTGAAATTGTGATGTTTATAGGTTGTTTTGCTCAATTCCAACCCTCGTAGTTGTTTTGTTCGAATTCACATCATTTCGGTTATTCCTGGTTAACGGGGTTAACCGCGAATTGCCGGATTATCATTAATTGGGCCAATTAGAATATTGTTGGGCTAGATTAATCCTTTTGGGCCTCATAAATACAATTGGGCCTACCTTGGGCCTCATTGGGCCTACCTTGGCCTCATTGGGCCTACTTCTATTCAATTGGGCCTCATAACATACAATTGGGCCTACTTCTATTCAATTGGGCCTCATAAGATACAATTGGGCCTACGAGGGTTAACGAGGTTAATTCGAAAATATCGGATTGTCACATTTGCTTACGCAAAAAAGAGGATTGCTTCAGTAAGTATTTTCAGCTCTTTGTTTCCACAAAACATAGAAAATATCCGAGTTTTCTCAAAACAATTTTAGTTTATCAAAACCCAATCTTATTTTCACTTAAGGATTTCTACAAAAAGTCAAATAGTTGTTGTATGTGTCCGTTTTCTGATTTTCCAGTGCCTCTCACTTATATATATGTATATTTAATATTTTTGAATGATCATGTCCAGTCTTCCTATTGGAAAACGTGCTTTAATTTCTTAGTGATATATACTTATCTAAAGTTGTTACTCTTTTAAAAATTATGCTAAGGTAGTGAATTTCTGTGTGTCAGAAATTATTTCACTTCCCATTGAACCACTTCATCTGACTGTCCAAATTAATTCTTTTTGTATTTTTCTTAAAATTTTGAAAAGGCAACATCTTTATGTATTTTTCTTAAATTTCACTCCTGTAAACTTGTAGACCAACCTAAAACCAAAAATCTTTTTGTTCGTTTTGAAAATTTTTCTAAACTTATAAACACATTCAAAAACCGAAAATCTTTTTGTTGTCTTTGTAAATATTCTCTGCCTAAATTTGTGATACTAAAATTAAAATAAAACAAAACAAAAATTTTAATGTATTTACAAAATTACTTTTATCAAACTTATTATTTTGAGTGAGGCAAGCAGATGGTGGAAGTGAGCTGTATCGAACGGGTTGGTGAGAAGATCAGCGAGATTGTCATCTGTGTGGACCTTTTCAATATGGATCAAATTACGTTCGAAACAGTCCCGGATAAAGTGAATCCGGATATCAATATGTTTAGTTTTGAAATGTTATACCGGATTCTCGACGATTTGTAGAGCTGCTTCATTATCACAGTATATAAGAGAGTCAAGAAAATGCAAACCGTAATCGAGAAGCTGTTGTTGCATCCAGATGACCTGAGAGCATCAACTGGAGGCAGCTACATACTAAGCTTCTGCAGTAGAGGTTGACACAGTTGTCTGCTTCTTGCATTGCCACAAGACGAGGCGATCTCCTAGACACTGACATCCACCTGTGGTTGACTTCCTGTCTAAATTGCAGCCACCAAAATCACTATCAGAGTAAGCAAATAATTTGAACTCAAAGTTCTTAGGATATCATAAACCGAGACGAGGTTTCCCCGACGAGGTAAAGAAAGATCCTCTTGACAGAATTCAGGTAAGAAGCCTTCAGATTCGCCTGATATCTCGCACATTGACATAATTAGAACATGATGTCTGGTCTGCTAGCGGTCAGGTAAATCAGTTAACCAATCATAGATCTGTAAAGATGTTGGTCAAAATCTTTACCATTTGAATCCGATGTCAAAACAGGACGTGCAGCCATATGAGTAGAAGCGGGCTTTGAGTCCAAAATGCTGAACTTGGTGAGAATGTCGGTGACGTACTTGCCCTGATGAATCAGCACACCCTTTGGATCTCACTTTACCAAAAGACCCAAGAAAAAAATCTGCTCCCCCATTGCGCTCATTTCAAGCTTCTTCTTCATTACGACTTCAAACTCTTTAGACAGCACCGAGCTTGTGGAACCGAAGATAATATCACCCACATAGATCTGGACAAGTATCAATTCATCCTTTTCTCTGCTAAAGAATAGTGTCTGATCGATGGCTCCACGGGTATATCCATTTTCTAGCAGATGATCTGTAAGTGTTGCATACCATGCTTGTGGTGCCTGATGAAGATCGTACAGGGCGTTGTCTAGCATGTAGACGTGGTCGGGAAACTGCGAATCCTCGCAGCCCGGGGGTTGACATACATAAATATCTTCCTTGACCTTGCCATATAAGAAAGCAGTCTTCACATCCATTTGATAAACTGTGAAGTTCATATATGTAACATAGGCTAGAAAGATGCGAATTGTATTAAGTCTTGCAATCGGTGCGAATACTTCCTTATAGTCAATACCCTCTTGTTAGTAGAAGCCCTGGACTACCAATAGTGCTTTATTTATGTTGATTATATATGTTGATTATACCTGAATCATCTCTCTTGTTTCGAAAGACTCATCTGGTTCTGATTGGCGGTTTTCCCTTGGGCAACGGAACAAGATTCCACACCTGGAGCTTCTGAAACTGCATCAATTTTTCTTGTATCGCTTCAACCCACATTGACTCCTTAAGATACATCTTGATGTTCTTGGGTTTTACCTGTGAAATAAAACAAGAATATAAACAAGAATTAATTGGACGTGATTGACTGTGTGTGATGGTTCCTTCGGGTAAGGCGTTCTGAGCTGGAATAGATCTGCTCCTAGTAAGAACTCCTTTTTGGAAAGAGGTCCAATAATGTTCTCCACAGGGTGATTCTTGTTGATGCTTAAATTTGGTACTTCCTTCACAGCTAAATTGTCAAGTAGGTTGCTAATGTGAGTTAGCTGGTCTTCACCAGAGGAAGCGATGTTATCAGCAGGAGCAGTTCCACTTGCATCAGCTCCAAGATCCACACAGTGTTCCTCATGGATGTGGTCTGAGAACAGTGGATTGTCAAAAGTCTGGTGTGAAGAAGATGAGGTTTGAGTTGTATCCGGAGTTGGTTTAGTAGACTGAGAAGTCTCTGGATCTGATGGGATAACTTCATTAATCGGTTGAGGTCGATCATACATGCATAGCGGGTCAACTGTCAGAAGCTTATGGTCACATGGAACACAGTAAACCCAGTAGTCCATGCCATCACTTTTGTAGAAACTGTCTTCAGGCTCAGATGGTCCTGCGCTCTCAGATGAAGTGTTGAAGGGCTCAAATGTAGAATCATATTGAAATAGCCAGTTTGGATCTAAACCGGCATCGGTGTTTTTCATTTCTTGCCAATAAATATAGTATGATTTTACTATTAGTCGAGTCTTCTTGTTGTATACCCGATAAGCAGCTTTCTCAGCAGAATAGCCCACGAAGTAAGACTCATCACCTTTTTCATCAAAATTATAATTCGGTTCAGTGTGGAGGAGAGTGCAAGGACATCCAAATGATTTGAAGTGACCGACCTTTGGCTTCTGGTTGAAGAATATCTCATAGGGAGTCTTCTGATGGCGCTTGTTCAGTAGTGCTCGTTTTGAACATAGCAAGCTGTGTTAACAACTTCAGCCTAGAAAAAGATTGGCAACTTTGATTCATACAGCATGGTCCGTGCAGCCTCGATAAGCATTCTGTTCCTTCTTTCAGCAACTCCGTTTTCGTGAGGTGTACGAGCTGCACTATACTGTCGAGCTATTCCCTTCTCATCATAGAAATAAATAAGAGTCTGATTTCTAAACTTAGTGCCATTTTCAGTTCTGATCACCTTCACTTTCAAGTTCTTCTGATTCTCAATCAGGGTGATGAACTTCTTCAGGATCTTTAGTGTCTCATCCTTCTTCTCTAGAAAGAACACCCAAGTAAGTCTGGAATAATCATCTATGATCACGAGACAGTATGACTTCTTCCCGATGCTCATGACATTGATCGGTCCTAATAGATCCATATGTAGAAGTTACAGAACTAATGAAATTGAATTGAAGAACAGTTTGGGCTTGTGGGGTCTTTTGTGTTGCTCCCCTTGGCACATGCGACGCACTTCTCAATGGAAGAGAAGTCCTTTGAAGGAAGGCCAATGACGTTTTCTCCTTTGTCAGTCTGTTGAGATTCTTCAAGTTGCCATGACCCAGTTGGCGATGCCATAGTAAGCAGTCAGTCTCCGATGCCTTAGAAAACAAGCAAGTGTTTTCTATGTATGAATCATAATTCATGTTGATATGATGTAGGCATTGTTGATTCTCGGATTCCTCATCAAGATCCATTTCTCTGGAATGACAAATCCGGGCTTTAAGATTAGACACTCTTTGTTAGTGAAGTGTGTTGAAAAGCTCCTGTCAAAAATCTGAGAGATGCTCAGCAAGCTGTGGTTGAGTTCTTCCACATAGTACACATCTTCAAAATTTAGAGTTCCATTTTCAATTGTGCCCGTCATATTGATCTTCCCAACTTTGTCTCCAGCGAACGACACATAACCCGCATTAAACGGTGTGACTTCGTGTAACTTAGAAAAATACCTAGTCATATGCTGGGAACAACCACTATCCACGTACCGAACATTCTTCGGCTTATTTGGTCGTCCCTGCATGGAAGACACACATTTAATGAGAAACAGGTACCTAAATCATAACAGATTTAGGTACATTTGGAACTTTTGGATTTTGTTTGTTCTTGCCCTTGGGCTTGTCTGACTTGGTCCTCACACTAACAGACTTGATTCCACTGCCATGATTGATTGGTTTTAAGGGAGGTTTCACATGTGGCTTATTTTTCCACTATGGTCTACTTTTAGATTTGAAAACCTTTGATTTTTTTTATGAAAACCAGATTGATTTTGCTGTGTGTTGGTTTTCCCCTTTTGACAGTGGGATGATTCGGAGTCATCTTCTGAGGTTTCACCCTAGGCTTGGAGGATTGGTCAGTCCTCATTGGTCTACTTAGAGGTTTAGCCTTGGGTGTGACCTTCTGATTCTTCCCATAGAAGAATTCAGTAGGTCGTGCAGACAGTGTCTTGCAATGTGGGCTGGTCTCCCACATGCATAGCAGCATACCTTGTCATGAAACTCCTTTGGGTCAAATGGATTTACATCACAATCACTATGACCAGGGGAAGTACATGTGAAGGCTTGTTCCAATGACCCAGTTGAAACATAAGGCTCACAGTTAGGATTTAACTTTCAACCCGCCTCTATAGTGATTGTGGAATAAGCCTGGTGTACCTGCTCTGTCAAAGAAGAAGAATCTGATTTTAAGACACATTTGTTTTTAACATCATCGTTAGTTTTAACAAAATTAGTCATAAAATTCTTAAACATTTCATTTGGTTTAATTTTAATTGTTTCAAATCTTCCAACAAAGTCAACTTTTGGAACAAAATGTGATTTGCTAGATGAAGTTGAACAATTTGTGCCCCTGCCAGCACTTCTTTCTTCCTCCTCCCTTCGATTTGTAACACTTAAACTTTCTGCACAAACCTCAAGATTATCAGAACTATTTAATTTAGTCAAAAAAAGGATCTGGTGTAAGTGGAACTAGTTTTCTAGAACCAGTGGTGAATTCATACCTTCGGTCTGATTTCAACAGCAGATCATCACCAGTCCTATTGATCTTGGGCATGATGGAATAATTATTGTCAAAAGGAGGTTTTACCTTAGTATAACTGATGTGCGTGAAACTATAATATGATGGATTTTTCACACATAATTTAGTTTTAAAAATGGTTTTCACTAAGAACTAAAGCACACACAATAGGCAAGTGTACCTATCGTATATTAATATAGTTAATGGTAAGAACCGAATATCAATCCGTGGACACGATATCTCTCAATACTAAACCTCGGTCAATGTTTAGCAAAAATATGAAGAAGTCGGGTTTGTGAATTTTTAAAAATAATAACTAAATAACTAGATTTTAAAATAATCCAAAGTCTAAGGAAATTGCTTAGATTATGGATTCACTTAGTCTAGTGATGTGATTAATATGAATTGGTAAATCAAATGTTGACTAGATTCCGGTCAAAGATATCTAATCCTATAATCTTTTGGAAAATCAAAATGATAAACACATTCTAATCACCTAAGATTATTCTATGAAGCCTAAAGTCAAGGTCTATGCCAAGATTTAATCAAGAATTCGTCATCCATCAAGAATCTTAATTCTACAACTTAAGGAAAACTAATATGACCTATACACACTAATCACCCTAAGTTGCATAAATTCAACAAAATCATAATTTCTTCCAACTTACAATCTATGAACACAATCATGCAAATGAGGTCATTTGGCAATAATTTCCTAACTTACATGTTAATCATATTCAATAAATCATAATATCACCATGATTTTTCCAAACTCTAGTGAAAGGAAGTATACTTATGCAAGTTTCACAATATTCAAGAAGCCAATTATCATTTCTAATCTCATGGCATAATCTTAAAAAACAAGTTGTAAGATTATAAAAAAATGTTTGATCATGGTTTTCCAACATAATATGACTAAACATTCATCATTCTTGAAAATTAATCAACCTACACAAGTATACAACATCATTGGAACGAAATCATAATCTCATCTTGAATCTTGACATAAACAATTTTTACCAATTCATAAAATCAACATCACATGAACATAAGTTTCTTCATAATCTAAACAATAAAGTGATTAGCCCATAAGGCTTACAAGAACAACAATAAAGTAGGTAAAATTAACAAGAAACATGATGAAAATAACAAATTCAAACCACTAGCAAGCAAGGATTGTAAACAAAATGGTGTTGGATGCTTCTTGGATCTATAAGACCTTCAAAATCTTCCTTGGAAAGCTTGGAAAATTCTGATCAGGGGGTATTTTTGCTCCAGGAAGTCCAACCCTCTCAAATGAGGAGAAATACTCAATTTATAGAAAGTCTGGGATTTGGCAGGGTCGTGCACCATAGGTGCACGGTCGTGCAAGGTGCTACAGTGCTTTACTCTTGGTCTGGGGCGGTTGTAGAAGTTGCCATTTTCAGCTAAGGCTCATGCACAGTCGTGCATGTGCCAACACTTCCATGCATGGCCCGTCACTACCTGGTTGCACGGTCGTGCATGGGCCAGCACTGCCATGCTTGGCCTTGGCACTGCCTGTGTTGGGTTCGGAGTAGGGCTGCACTGCCAGTGCAAGATTTGACACGGTAGTGCACATCTGGGATTTGCTCAGAAATTGCTGAAATTCCATGTAAGGCTTGATTTTCCTTCGAGCAAGGTCGCTAGTCCTGCAAATTAACAAAAACAATAATTAGGACTATTTGTGAATGAATTCGCTTGTTGTTAACGTTAAAACCAGGGGAAATTATGTCAAATAATATGTATAATTTAACGTATATAAATAACCAAGCCTAATTGTCTCCCTTCCCCTATTCTCAAAGTCCACCAATTTGGCCACCACATTTTTGAGTAATCATATTTATCAGCTCTGATTTTAGTTTTTGGACAACTCAGTTTTGGATTCTTCTAACTCTGAGGTAATCTCAGCTATCTGAGGCTTAGTGTCCCGATAGTTAAACTCCTTGTCACTTAAAAGTTCTTTTAATTTTGAAATATCACGCCTTTTAGCGTCAAGTTTCTTTTTGAAAATCTCCTCATTTTTAAGAAACCTGGAATTAAAATATTTTAGTTTGGTGACTTCTTTATTAGGGCCTCATTGTGAGATCGATATTAAAAACCCTTTTCAATGCAAGAAGTAGAGAAGAGATTTTCTGTTACCTCATGGCGTTTGTCATCAACCTCATCCATGAATCCATGGCTAAATGTCACCTCCAGCTCCTGCACCTTGTCACTCCAGTCATTAGAATTAGTCTCTTGCGTAACCAGTGCCTTTGATGTACCAACTTCTGCCCCAGCCTTCTCTTCTGGCTTCTTATCAGACTCTTTCACAATCTTGGCAGTTTGCAATCATGAGCAAAGTGACTCGGTTGGCCACAGTTGAAACACATGATCTTGGACTTGTCAAGCTCGAGCTTCTTTCCTGGGTTGTTCCCGAAGCTATTCTTCCCATACTTCTTGATAAACTTTTTGCTCGAAAGACTGCCATGGCCATCTGCCAAGCGATGTCCATCTCCTTAACATCAACATGATTAATCTGCTAAAGATTATCCTTAGTAAGATTGACCGGTGCCAATTATCCTGCAATAAACACATTATAACTATTCATAAACCCCTTGAACAGTAGCAGGTTTTCTTCACTTTCAGGGTTGATCTTGGGCACTGAACTAGATTGCCTAGAGGAGAGGAATGCAGTCTCATAGGGAATGGAATGAGATGCTAAAGCCTGGTATGCCTGAGAACTAGAGGCTTGGTAGTTAATTGAAGACAGAAGTTCAACATTCTAAGTGGCTGGGGTGATGTCCATGGAGCTGGCATGATTGAGTGTCCTTTGCTTATCATCCATGTCATACGATGATTAATATCAACTCACTAAGGGTAGTATTGTACATATCCATAGTTCTCTTGATCGTCGTACAGTCTGAGTTCCAGTTATACGGTAAAGAGTTCAAGAGCTTCTTGTTGACTTCCCCTTTTGTCATCTCTAACCCGACACTTGTAAGTTCAGTCATAAGGTGAGTAAATTGGTTGAGTTGGGCTTCCAAAGATTCTCCTTTGATATGATTGAACATGTTGAATCGCTGTCTCATCATGTCTTTTTGACTCTCCCTCATGTCTTCATTCCTGCATCCCAAAGCTGTTTGGCAGTCTTCTGCCCTTTAAACCCGTGAGAAACATCAGTAGACAATGCCACAATAATGGTGGCATAAGCCTGGTCATCCTTTTCTCTCAGCAGGATGTCCTTCTCAGTAAACACTTCCGGGTATTTAGGGATTAACCCGTCCAGCTCGCTTTCGTACATGGGCACATAAGGCCCTTCCTTGATCGACCTCCATACCTTGGGATCAGTGTACTTGATGAATGATTGAAATCTGAACTTCTAGTCTTGGAAGTTATCCCCTAAAACAAGCCTTAGTGGCTTGGTACCCATTCCTATCTCGTTATCCAGGTTCAATAGGTTTGAAGGGTTTGTTAAGTTCTTTGAAGCCATATCTAGAAAATCTCTAAGTCCAGAAGTTCACTAAGTAAGGTACTCAAAATCCCTAAGTTCACAAAGTTTTCAAGTTCCCGAAGTCCAAAGAGTATACGAAAACCAATCAGTTCACGAATTCTAGATGTACTTGAAGTGTAGTAATCGAAGAGCAGTACCCGAAGTCCTGTACTCGAACCAAAGATCTCGAAGTCTGAGTATGCGAACCAAAGTCCACGAACCAAAGTACTCGAAGTCAGGTTTACGAAGGCAAGTTCCCGAACCCAAGTACTCGAAATCCAATGCTTGAAACTCAGTTGACTAAGGTTGAAGAACTCGACGGATGTACTCGAAGAGAAGTTCCCGAAATGAAACAGTCAAACACAAGTCCCAAAATTGTGTATTCGAAATGAATAACTCGAAAATACTTGAAAAATTCTAGAGACAAATTCCTCAAGATTCAGAGCTCCAAATTGATACAACAGCTAGATGAGATGAAGATGAACACTAAAGTAGCAATCTTGCATGAAAAAGCCAGTACCTTGGTGTAGAAAATAGCCTCCAAGCTCTGATACCACTTCTAGGTCTAGATACAGATCAAGACTCGAGCTTTAGCACTCCAATTGACACCAAATGCTCCTAACGAGTGAGGAATCCAAGATAGAAGCAATAGAAGAGATGGAAAAATGATTGCTTTGATTAATGAGCTTTACAAGACAAGCCTCCATACGTCTAGAGAACTCTGCCTCGGGAATCCAACTCTAGTGCAGTGGAAAATGCGTCTATTTATACTTCATCTAGGAGTACTCGAACCTATGTACACAAAATAGTCGAGTACTCAAAAACCAAAAGTACACGAAATCTACAAAATTGGGTCTTTTTCTCATAACGCATTGATTTTGTCAGTCTTCATCTTCGGAATGGGCTCTACAGTCAAGTAGCACAAGGAAATCACATAGTTAATGTGACCTATCTTGGCAACTATAAAGTTCAAGTAACAGTTCATGGCCTAGCATGACAACTATAGAGTTTAAGCATCCTATGGTTATATTCTAGGTCATGTAATTCTAATAGCCTAATTCTCAATAACACAGGCTCTGATACCAATCTGTAACATCGTGATAGATGGAGGAACATCGCGGCGTCACGAAGTGTAGATTGTTCATAGCACAGTGTATAAAACTGTAAATACTTGAAAGACATTTCATTAATTACAAACATTTAGTTCAAACATTCATTACATAGTCAAAAGGTTCAAATCGTAACTATTACATCAATTCACGTTCAAAAAATTTAACATAAACAAAACAAAACTAAATCCAAGCTCAATGATCATGCTAAATTGCATTCTCGCCTGAAACATGTTTAAAATCAAGTGTCAACTACGAATAGTTGGTGAGTTTTACAGGTTTGAACACTCACACCAAAAATGTTATAAAATGTTATAGATAATGTCTTATGTGAACTCAAAGTACAATGATCATAGTCAAAATGAACTAGCAAGTAAAGTAGATCAACTGATGTTAACAAATGATGTTCTAACCACGTTCTAGCATTACTAACAATGCTGAAGTAGTAAACTATCACCATGGGCCTTCCTCGCAGGGTCGATCAGACATCGGTGGGATGGTCGGTCCAATAGATCTATCATAGTCACTAATGAGGGTGATCAATGCATGTTATTAGGTAATGTTCACTAACTGTAAGATCATTAAACTAAGTTCACATGAAAAATGGTAATAGATAAGTTGCATGTTTCACCACAAAAGTAAAACAGTAAAAGAGGGGCTATCAAGACTCACCTTTTGATGAGCTTGATAACTTTGCAGTCGATAATCAAATAGTAGTTCAAGTTGTCCCACGAGTTCGATATAAACCTAGAGAGTTTATCATGTATAAGTAGTATGTTCTTATGTAGGTATGACTTCTTTCTAATACCCAAATTCTAGATAGGTCATAGAGTTTGGTTTTTGTTTTGAGACATTCTTTAATGTTTACCAACTGATTTTTTTAAGCAAATTTGGTTTTATAAAAGTTTAAATGTAAATAAAATCCCAAAGTTGAAATATTTAAAAATGTAAACCATTCAAATGTTTTTTTATTGATTTTTTAAGATTAAAAGAAATGTAACTAATTAAATAAATTAGAAATAGTTTTAGAATGTATAAATTAACAAAGTACTATTAAAAGGTTTATTTTGTATAATCATTTGTATATAAGTTTAATAATATATTTTTAAAATAAAAGTTTAAGAGTTTGAAACAAGATGTTTTTTATTTAGATATAATTTTTTTTAAATTTAAATTCATTTGTTTAAGTCGTAAACTAAAATATGATTTTATAATGATTTTCATATTTGGTTATTATTTGTAATAATATATATGTTATCATAAGTTGTAAAATATATAAAAATATGTGAATATATATATATATATATATATATATAAGAAAAAAAGGTTTATATAATATAAAAATTTTAAATTAAAAGTTAATTATTTGAATTTTAATATAACTACTTTGTACAAATTTATTCATAAGAAATAATTTAACTATATATATATATATATATATATATATTAAAAAATAACTTTCTTCATCCATTTTAAAAAATTTAATCTATAAAAGTTTTCTGTGAAAACAGAAATGTAATAAATTAATAAATTAGAAGTTATTAAAAGTTAAAACATTTTCACTCCAAAATCGGCTATAGTCGGATTCAAACCCTCGATCTTCTGTGTACACCCTTACACATTTATCAGTGGAACTAGGCCTCAACCGCGAGATAATATCCATTTTAATTATATTTGACATACCCTAGCTTCTGGTTCCCAAATCCCCTTTAAAATTCCGAAACCCTAGATTCATTTGCATTCGATTTCGAACGATTGTGAACTCGATACTTGAATTAAACATAGGGCTTTTTGTGACAATTTGCAATTTTCAGGGTAGAATCATAACTCGGAAATAAAGAGAATGAGCGTAAGCAAAATCACGAAACGAAGCTTCTATTTCAAGATACATTGAGTCGAATAAAGCGTTAAATAAGAGATAAGATATTGTGAACTCTTCAGGTCTTGAAATTATAATTGTTGGAAAGAGCTCCAAAAATTGTGAACGTGGGCAAAAACGGCGCGTAAAACGGAGTTTGTATGCTCAAGTTATCGCGAAAACAAGAAACTAGTCAGATTGCACGCCACGTGGCACCACGTGTCGACACGTGGCACACATGCAATATATTACTTCCGAGCGTATCGCCCCGAGCCAAACGCTGGGGCCAGGCTATGCGCCCCAGACCCAGATTTCGCCTATAAAGGCAGATCACCAGATTTCAAATTCTGTCGCGAAATTTTACGTTCCAGCTCTCAAATCCCAACCCTACATCTCCAAATACCCACATTTAACCCACCAATCATCTAGTGTTCAACGCGAGGTACTGCCGAACTTCTGTAAGGTATAAATCTCGTATAATTTCAATTCGTTATAATGCTCGTTTTAGATCTTATTATTATTATATATAATAAGATTAGGATTAACTGTTTGGTTTAAGTCAAAAACACGTCGAGGTTCCGCTCGACTAATTTTTGGGAGACAAACAATTATAAGCAGAGATTCTGCCCAATTGTTTTCAGGAAACTTCAGAAATATAAGTCGAGGTTCTGCCCGACTTAAAACCTGAAAACCTCACTTTTATAAACAAAGAATCTGAACAAAACAATTATGCGAAATCTCAGTTTTATAAGCCATTATAATGTCCGATTATCATAAAACCATATCATAGATCATAATGGTTTTAACCATTTGATTATAACAATAGTTGTGATTGTCTTGGTCAATCTTTGGATTGATCAATGACAAGGATTAATTATTCCTAAACCTGGATCCATCGAGAAACTGTTTTGGTGATATAATCAAAAACCATATTAATTTAATTAATCTGGGAATGTCCTGATTAATCGAACGAGTCGCATTTAGCACACTTTTTATGATATTAAGTTAAAGAAATTGATTAAACATTTGAGATAAGATTGATGACCTGAGTTGTAATGTCCTTGACATTGAACGTCAAGGAAAGTTCAGAGTCAGAGTCAGATTAAGCTTAAGTAACTCATAGAGAACTCTAATGACTGTTGGACCAATGAGAACCATGGAAACCACTCGGTCCTTGCGGATTCTGCTCGGTAGGCCCTTGAATAGTGCGGAATTCTATTCAAGGGTTTTCCAATAGAAATCACCAAGCCCGTGGCAATCCGATGATGCGGAGTCAATGTTTTGATAGAAATCGAACACCACGTGGTGAGAAACGAAGTGGAGAGGGTGTGGCGGCTCAAAACCCTAGGAGTATGACAGGGATTGTTTAGGGGTCAGAGAAAGTGATATAAAACATTCTGTTTGCAGGGCTATAGATAGGCTGCACTCATTCGGTCGAAAGAATTGTGCGAAACACTCATTCGGCGAATGGCTTAGCCGAATGAGCTGGTCAACCGAATGAGTCATGCGAGTGACTCATTCGTTCGCCTCAGTCATTCTCTAGTCATTCATTCGTGCGAATGGACTCATTCGTAGGTACCATTCGCACGAACGGGTTTGTATCATAGATAAAGTCAAAGTCAACTATGGTTAAACATATTAAACTCAAATAAACATAAACGAACACTACAGAATAGCCGATTTCATTACTGATATATACTTTTTACAATTAAAGACATACAAAACATAGAACTAAGGACATTACATGCACCAACAAACTCCCCCTTGGACATAGTTCTTTACTTGTAAGCACCAGTCTTCAAAACTTCTGTGAAAGAGCTTTCCAGTCAGTGCCGGCATGGACATCAAACGCGAAGCATAGCCGGATGACTCTAATAAACTATAGAGCCTGCTCCATGTCTCCAATCTCAAAGAAAATCTGACATCTGTATAAAGTCTTCACATTGTTCTAGCGACAGATTTGTCAGCCACATAGGATCAAATTTACGAACAGATCCCATGTATCTTCTTTGCACAGTACAATCACACTTCAGGAGTTCTCCCGTCATAATACCACCATCAGAAGCTGTCTGAAAAGTCTTGATGAATCTTCCGTAATGGAATCTTCTTCATGACATTTGGAGGCAGCCACTTCAGGATAACTTGTGCTTATGGGAGATGGCATCGATTTCCGGTAGATAGTACCTTTCCAGTTGCTGTGGCTTGAAGTTTACCCATCTTTTCCTGTGTTCTTTACATGCAGGGTCCCCTAGGTTATAGTCTAGGCCAAACCGTTTAAATACGTGACCTATATTTCTCTATAACCATGGCTCTGATACCAATCTGTCACACCCCGAGCCGGCGGGTTGGATCAGATTTCCCCGTCGAGCGGAAGGTTCTCGGGGCGCGATATCGTGAGTGATAATCGTGATGATCAGATTGTTTACATTGCACATGATATAAATGAGAAAATGCTAAATAGAATAGAATTACAAAGTTAAATTACATCAGTATCGTTTATAATTTAACAATGTAAATCTACCATAAACATCATAAAGTTTCTATCTTGTAACTATACAAGATATACAAAATAATTGAATAATGATGTTCCAAAAGTATGCAGGTCTAAAAATACTAAGTCTTCTATCTGAAGTCCTAGTCCAAAAGCATAAACTTCTTAATTGACCTGTTCGTCACATGAGAAGTCATGCAAAAAGACCAAGTCAACACATGGTTGGTGAGTTCATATAGTTTAGTAATTGAAAATGAATTGTAAACCTCTTTTGGTAAAGACCCTAACATCATTAACATCACATGCAATGTCCACATCGGTATGCTTATATATAGGGCATACCCCTGAGTCGAGCCTACAACCCGCCCAGACGCCGTCCCACCACATACTAATGCGTATATGACACTGATATTAATTACAGTTAAGCATTTTTACCTACCATACATTCAAAACATTTGTTAAAGCCCCGGGTAACAACCTTAATCTCATTAACATCACATGTATCATCCAGATCGGTATGCTTATATATAGGGCATACCCCTGAGTCGAGCCTACAACCCGCCCAGACGTCGTCCCACCACATACTAATCCGCATAAGACATTGGTGTTAATGATAATTAAGCGTTTTACCCCTACCATTACCTCATTTGTTCTTCAGTTCTTTGTTCCTTTATATACAACAATTTGAAATCCCTATTGATTCCTTAAGTTCATCACACAAGTATGATCAACCACTACAATTGTACAACAGTGAAATAAATGCTTAATTAAATAAATAAATAAACATTTAATAAAATCTAAGTCCTAATGATTGGGCCTTGGTCATACTCGAGTAGACTAGTATAGCAATCAGGTACTTAGTAGTAAAGGAGATCTGTAAATATCATCAAGCATGAGATATGTAAATAGTTCGTTAGATCGTTAGTTCTTTGACAACACCCTCTTGGTATAGTTATTTCAAATAGACCGTTAGTTCTTTGAAATAGACCGTTAGTTCTTTGAAATAGATCTTTAATTCTTTGAAAATAGTTCTTTGAAATTAGTTCTTTGATTCGTTACGAAGTTATTACTCATGATGAATAGATAACTTGTTTTAAATCCAATAAACAATTTGCCCAGACAAAGTCTAAAATAAACAGTTATACATGTTAAACATATACAATTTAAAAGCATTTAAGTAAACAATTTAATAAAACAGTTTACGCATGCTTCTCAGCCCCTCGTTTTAAAACAAAAATGTTTAGAAAAGGGGCAATGAACTCACATGTGTTGATGTGTAACTGAATCACAAAAGATTATGCGTGCTCTTTGATGTTGCTTATGTATCTTTAGCACCTGAGTTGTTTTAAGAGATTCGAATACGATAAGTGTTTATAATAGACGTTGTAGCTAAGGCTTTGGTCTCGGTGTGCAACTAAGTGTCCTAATTTACTAATGTGCTTCTAAGGTTTCATCTAATGATTCTAACTTAGTACCCGTTAATAACCCTTCTCCCATGATTATTCATTTAAAGTCTCTAATTAAAACATCTTTAAGTTATTCCATTTTATATTAAAGGTTTAGAAAACATAATTTATTTTATTTTAACAAAGTTTATGAATCATTTTATGTATTACAACATAGTTATTTAAAAGATGAATATAAATAACATGATGGGCTTAAGTTAAGCTCATTGGGCCAACCTCTGGTCCAGTACTCACCTTTGATCTTTAAACAATTTCTTAATAGTTCTTTGATTAACTTGTCCTAGATAATTCAAGTGAATCATCTCGACTAGTATATGTTCTTTAAGAAATTCCTAAGGAATAGATGTCAATGCTTACATCAACACCCGTAACCTTAGTTTATTAGTTTGATCCTCATGATTTCCAAAAATGAATTCCCATGTGTGTAGTAGTTAGTATGATTTAAGAAAACCCTTGTTTTTTAGAAACTATAATCCATGCTTGATCCTTAAATGTTATACATTTAATCACCCATGTTGAGAACTCATTACACTTCTCATGCATGCACATAAGAAAACTAATTAATGCATGCACACGTCTTCACTCTTGATTCATGTTCATGCCTTCGTGTCCTCATCCAACTCTAACCAACCTTAGACCGAATGGGCTCAGTCGGAAGGGTTTTGACAAGATGACTTGGCGAATGGTGGTTCACCTGGCCGAAGCAGCTTCTGGCCGAATCACCTTGTATGAATAAACAAGGTGATCGAATGTGACCATCTTAGGTCGAATGGATA
>SZYD01000155.1:0-50382 GCA_009363875.1 Mikania micrantha | reverse complement strand
AATCAGAAAGCCAAACCATTGACGTGTTCGTTCGAGTGACGATCGAACGAATACGCGATGGCGACGTGATCTGACGAAACGAAAAAGAAAATCGAATAACGATACGATCGACCATAAATTTAAGGAAATAAATATTTCCTATTTTACAATTTTGAAACTCATCATAAATAAATTTAAAAAACTATTTTACCAATTTCACGAATAAAATTAAATAAAACGTGTAAAATATTCTAATTTGATAAATAAATAAATGTAACGATATTTAAAATAATTTCTGATGATAATTGTATTCTAAACATTCTAAAATAATTCTTTTTATTTTATTTACGAAAAACACGCGAAACGACCCGGATACGCGACGAAAACGCGAACCGAGTAACCGAAACGAACCCGAATATCCACGGGGTATATAAATCCTAAATTGAGTCGACTACCTCATTTATTACAAACCCTTTCTCTCTCTAGTTCATAAATCCGTTTTTCTCTCTCTCTAGCAAGAACCAACTTAAAATCTTCATAACTTCATCAAATCTTGATGAAATTGGGTGATTCTTGCGCCTAAACGACCATCTTGAAGCCCTCTACATGACAGTACAACTCATCTAAAGTTCTATCCAGCTGAATCGAAGGTATGAAGTGTTTAAGTGGCTGAAAAATTAGGGTTTTCTACCCTAGATCGATCCACACACACAAACCGGTTGAAACTCTAATTCATACACTCACTACACCCTTTTTCCTGTTTGAGACTAACCTTTCGACACCCTAGCAACACTCAGACCGTAGTTGGAGTCGAGGATGAAGAACAGGTTCGTCGGAACCCATGTATGCCGAACCTTCTCGCTGCAACAGCCCCTGCATGACCGAACCCTTAACAGGTCACGAACCCTAGGACTAGGTCGAATCCTCAGTGGCATTGCCGAACCCTTTGGCCACGAACCTTTGAAAATGGAGACGAACCAGAGGAGCTTGGCGAACCATGCATGCTGTAAATTCTACGAACCTTGCTGGCCAAGCTTGGGCCAGCCAAACCTTTTTTTGGATAGGCGAACCAGCTTGTAGCCGAACTCTCACCAGCAGAACCTAAAGGCGAACCTTGCATGGCTGCTTGAGCATCGGCGAACCATTTTAGTCAGACGAGCCTTGCAAACCGATGGGTGGCCGAACCAATCGAAACCATGTTACCGAACCTCTAGCATAGGCCAAACCCTTGGGCCAGCAGGAAGCCGAACCTTGGCTAAATTTGGAATAAACGAACCTTTGTAGGCAACCAACTTGAGCCAAACCCTAACCCCTACATCAGCCGAACCTGGATACAAATTATGACCGAACCTTCTTAACCATTTGATAGGTTCGCTGGCATTGTCCTAGTCGGCCCAAGCCCCAACTAGTTGGTCGTGTATTCTTTCGGCCCAAACCCGAGAGCGGCCCAATTGTGGTCTTTTGGACCAATAATCTCCATAGTATTATTCGGCCCAATGAGGGTGTAACAAGGCCCAACTATCTATCCTAGGTATTCGGCCCAACTTAAGCACACCGGCCCACTTCTTGCTTCGGCCCAGAAAATAACTTAGTCGGCCCAACGAACAATAAACTTGGCCCACTAACGGTTGAGACCTACTTATTGCCTGAGCCAAATGTTAACACGAATGGCTTACAAGATTATCCGGCCCAATGGGTGTTAAGTGATTTATAAACATATGAATGAACGGTGAAAATAATGAAAACAAGGAACAAATACATTGGCGAAATAAATATTTCGTTTGTTATAAAACGATAACAAGTTTTAAAGCAAATTACATGAATGCTTAAAAAGCCTTATACACAAATGATAAACTGTGATTAATGATCAAGTAAGGAATCTTTAACAATGAAGAATTGGGGCCGGATAACAAACAAGATTCGTAATTGTTAGTCAACTTTAGGACTAACACTTACACGCACAACGAATCCTTACAACACATGCTTATAAACTCCAACACTATGAAATCAATACAGGAGCGTGAACATCATAACAAGTGCAAACATAGAGCGCGTGCATTCTTATTCTACCTAGTCAATCACTTCGGACACAAGGTGAGTTCATTTGTCCCTTTTCAAACTTAATTGTTTTACTCCGGGACTGAGAAGCATGTTAAACATTTTATAAACTATTGAAATGTTATTTAATGCTTTTAATACTTAAACGTGATGCGTATAATGAGGCTTGATGCTTATGCTACGACAAAACGCTTAAACTCTATGCTTAATGCTTATGCTACAAACAAGATGCTTAAACTTGGTGATTGATGCTTATGTTGCAAACTAGAAACCTAAACAATATACTTGATGCTTAAACTAAGTACTTAATGATTATGCTATAAACTTTATTCTTAAACTAAATGCTTAATACTTATGCTATAAACTATATTTCTAAACTAGATGCTAAATGCTTATGCTATAAACTATATTCTTAAATTACACTTTTGATGCTTATGCTATAAACTATATGCTTAAACCATACACACGATACTAAAGCTTGAATACTAATTCTATATGCTAATACTAAATGCTAATGCTAAATACTAATGCTACATGCTAAGGCCTAACACTAATACTATATGCTAATGCCACGTGCTAATGCTACAATGAAAATACTATACGCTTATCATGCTTAAATGCTCGAAATGCTTGAAGTGCTCATAATGCTATAAACTTTGAATGCTATAAACTTGTCATGCAAAAGCAACGGTTTGGCCTCTCAGTGCTTGCCTCTCCGGTTGTTAAACTTTGAATGCTATAATGTCATGCAAAAGCAACGGTTTGGCCTCTCAGTGCTTGCCTCTCCGGTTGTTAAACTTTGAATGCTATAAACTTGTCATGCAAAAGCAACGGTTTGGCCTCTCAGTGCTTTCCTCTCCGGTTGTTAAACTTGAATGCTATAAACTTGTCATGCAAAAGCAACGGTTTGGCCTCTCAGTGCTTGCCTCACCAGTTGTTAAACTATTTAAATGTTATAAACTTGAATGCTAAAGCTATTAACTATGATAGAACATACTAAATTGGCCTCTCAGTGCTTGCCATGGGGTGTTCTACATAGTTGGGACTTGAAGGAACAGACCATCGGCCTCTCAGTGCTTGCCATAGGGGTGACCTTCATAGTCATGACTTGAGGAGTAGACTGATGGCCATTCAGTGCTTGCCATACAGTGATTCCTCAATGTTCACTCATGCTATAAACTTAAACACAATGCTAAAGCTATAAACGAAATGGATGGTAGGTAAGACGCTTAATTATCATTAACAGCAATGTCCTATGCGACAGTATGTGGTGGGACGACGTCTGGGCGGGTCGTAGGCTCGACTCAAGGGTATGCCCTATATATAAGCATACCGAGTTGGATGATACAGGTGGTGTTAATGAGATTAAGGTCGTTACCTAGGGGGAAACATGAATGCTTTTGGGTCAATAACATAAACTTTTAAACACGATGCTTGTTAAACTTATATTGAAACTAATGCATACAAATGCTATAGACTTGTAAACTCTGAAACAGTAAACTAAAGCAATGATGAAGAATGAATCGAATGGTAGGTAAAATGCTTAATTATCATTAATAGCAATGTCCTATGCGACTTAGTATGTGGTGGGACGGCGTCTGGGCGGGTCGTAGGCTCGACTCAGGGGTATGCCCTATATATAAGCATACCGAGTTGGATGATACAGGTGTTATTAATGAGGTTAGGGTTTTACCTAAAAGGTTTGCAAAAGATATTTTACAAATACTAAAACTACATGAACTCACCAACCATTGTGTTGACCTTGTTTTTCTTACATGCTTTCTCAGGTGACGCACAGGAATAGGCTTAAGCTTTTGGATTGCATACTAGGATGCCAGTTAGCAGACCTAGTAGATTTTTGGAGAGCACATATTTTGCTATGGATGCGAATCACTTTTGATATCTTGTACAGATACAAGATAGGAAACATATGATTCTTTTGTTAGGTTTACCGAGTTAAATTACTGAACATTGATATTGTAATTTAACTTTGTAATCCTATTTTAATGTTTGATTGTGCTTTAGTTATTCTTAACATTGATGCTATGTAAACAATCTGATCATCATGATTATCACTCACGATATCGCGCCCCGAGAACCATCCGCCCGACGGGGACTTCGATCCGACCCCGCCGGCTCGGGGTGTGACAGATTGGTATCAGAGCTCATGGTTATAGAGAACAATAGGTCATGTACTTAAATGGTTTGGCCTAGACTATAACTTAGGGACCCTCATGTAGAGAACTTAAGACTTAAGCTTGCATTATGTTTTCTGCATTCGATCACTGCACTAACCAAATTCTTTTGGTTATGATCAGAATGCCGCCTAGAAAACAACCGACCCCGGTGCCTACTACACAGACATCTGCACCGCACTTTTCTACACCATCACCACCAGATTCACCGCCACCACCTCCTCCTCCTCCACATAGTCCTCCTCCAAACCCGACTGCAACTATAGTTTTGGATCCTGCTACTATTGCTTTGGCTACGTTACTGAGTAGTCAGCTGACTAATCAGATGAAGGATATCATTCCGGAGATGATCAACAGGATTCAAAGGCATGGCAACAACTCTGGCCACACTACTGGAGAAGCTAGTGGAAACACTAGCCACACTTCAGACTTCTCCTACAAGTCATTTGTAGGATGCAAGCCACCAAGCTTTACTGGAGTTGAAGGAGCCGTTGGACTTATCCAATGGCTGGAGAAAATGGAGAATACACTGGACATAAGCAGTTGTCCAGAACACCACAAAGTTCGTTATGCAGCTGGTTCGTTTAGCAAGCGAGCGTTGACGTGGTGGAATGCTCAGATCAGAGCCAAGGGCAGGGATGAAGCAATGGCAATGCCATGGTCAGAATTCAAACTTCTTCTAAGGAATGAGTTCTGTCCGAAACAAGAACTGCAACAGCTAGAGATTGAACTCTCGAACCACGTGATGAAGGGAGCCGACCATATGACCTTCACCACCCGCTATCACGAACTGGTAGCTTTGGTGCCAGAGATGGTGCCAACTTTAGAAAAGCTGATTGACAGATATGTCGCTGGATTACCCTCCTGCATACAGAGTATTGAGTTGGCTGCAAATCCTGCTACTTTGGAGTCAGCCATTGCTCTTTCAGCTAAACTTACTGGGGTAATGGTGAAGTCTGGAGTTCTGAGATATGCCACAGGGAAATCCAAGGAAGCAGCAACAAAGAAGCCCGAACAACACCAAACGAAGAAGCAAAAGGTCGTTGGAAACTATGAGATGGCCACACCCTTGAGACAAGCCCCTGCAGTACCTATCAACACTGCACCCAAAAACTATGTGGGAATGCATCCTCAGTGTACACAATGCAAATTTCACCATCCTGCTACGGTGCAATGCAGACAATGCAACAACTGTGGCCGTCTAGGTCACCGGGCTCAACAGTGTCGCGCTCTAGCCGCACTAGCTGCAAATAATGTTGCGGTAGCAATTCCTCCACCACAAAATACTGGTAATCATAACAATAACCATCGGGGATGCTATAACTGTCGAGAACCAGGCCATTTCTCCAGGGACTGCCCGAAGAGAGTACAACAAGGAGCACCAGCACCTCGTGGGAGGGCATTCATGATTGGAGCCGCTGCAGCACGCCAAGATCCGGCGACGGGTACTGGTATGTAGTATCTCCTCACTCATAAGACTTTATTTTATTTTGATACTAATATGAATAAGAAATTCATCTTACTCCTATTAGTATAATCACATGAGTATTCCATGGAACCTAAGAATTCTTTTATTTTGATAAAAGCAATGAAAGAATTCTTGGTGGATGCACATAACATACGTAGGAAGCCATAACTAACACTAAAGTTGTGAAACAGCTGATGTTCATAGCATCGGTTAGTTGAACAATGAGGTGTTAGAGCCACACATGGATTAAGCAAGCAATAACGATAAGACAACTATGAGCAATAAGACTAGCAAAACTTTGAGGCTATATGTAGGAAATTCCAAACGCAACCTAGAGTTTAATCTGGGAGCGTAAGGATATCACATTGACCAAAGTTTTCCCATTGTTATAGAAAGAGTAGTACCCGATAATGATTTTAAATTTCGGGACGAAATTTCTTTAACAAGGGGAGACTGTAACATCTGTGCCGGAATCGTTACCGGAACAGTAAGTTGCACTGTAGATTGCACAGTAACTCAGGTACACTTTACGTGAAAACTATACTATGCTATTGATACATTTTGATTTATCATGAAGTTATTATGTGATTGTCTAAATCTGACTGAAACCTTAGGGTTTAAACAGTCAGAAAACATGTCAGACAACACAGTGTTGAAACATAAATACTTGATGTTATATGATTGTGTATAAACGTATGTGAGGTTAAACAAAAACAAACTATAACAGTTGTTGTTACGAAATGCTAAACCGACGAGTTATTCGTATAGGTGACGATCTGTATGAATGATTCTGATAGTTTAACGTTCTGTAACAATGATTTAACAGTAGAAAACAAGAATCAGAAAGCCAAACCATTGACGTGTTCGTTCGAGTGACGATTCGAACGAATACGCGCGATGGCGACGTGATCTGACGAAACGAAAACGAAATCGAATAACGATACGATCGACCATAAATTTAAGGAAATAAATATTTCCTATTTTACAATTTTGAAACTCATCATAAATAAATTTAAACTAAACTATTTTACCAATTTCGCGAATAAATTAAATAAAACACGTAAAATATTCTAATTTGATAAATAAATAAATGTAACGATATTTAAAATAATTCCTGATGATAATTGTATTCTAAACATTCTAAAATAATTCTTTTTATTTTATTTACGAAAAACACGCGAAACGACCCGGATACGCGACGAAAACGCGAACCGAGTAACCGAAACGAACCCGAATACCCACGGGTATATAAATCCTAAATTGAGTCAACTACCTCATTTATTACAAACCCTTTCTCTCTCTAGTTCATAAATCCGTTTTTCTCTCTCTCTCTAGCAAGAACCAACTTAAAATCTTCATAACTTCATCAAATCTTGATGAAATTGGGTGATTCTTGCGCCTAAACGACCATCTTGAAGCCCTCTACATGAAAGTACAACTCATCTGAAGTTCTATCCAGCTGAATCGAAGGTATGAAGTGTTTAAGTGGCTGAAAAATTAGGGTTTTCTACCCTAGATCGATCCACACACACAAACCGGTTGAAACTCTAATTCATACACTCACTACACCCTTTTTCCTGTTTGAGACTAACCTTTCGACACCCTAGCAACACTCAGACCGTAGTTGGAGTCGAGGATGAAGAACAGGTTCGTCGGAACCCATGGATGCTGAACCTTCTCGCTGCAACAGCCCCTGCATGGCCGAACCCTTAACAGGTCACGAACCCTAGGACTAGGTCGAACCCTCGGTGGCATTGCCGAACCCTTTGGCCACGAACCTTTGCAAATGGAGACGAACCAGAGGAGCTTGGCGAACCATGCATGCTGGAAATTCTACGAACCTTGCTGGCCAAGCTTGGGCCAGCCGAACCTTTTTTTGGATAGGCGAACCAGCTTGTAGCCGAACTCTCACCAGCAGAACCTAAAGGCGAACCTTGCATGGCTGCTTGAGCATCGGCGAACAATTTTAGTCAGACGAGCCTTGCAATCCGATGGGTGGCCGAACCAATTGAAACCATGTTACCGAACCTCTAGCATAGGCCGAACCCTTGGGCCAGCAGGAAGCCGAACCTTGGCTAAATTTGGAATAAACGAACCTTTGTAGGAAACCAACTTGAGCCGAACCCTAACCCCTACATCAGCCGAACCTGGATACAAATTATGACCGAACCTTCTTAACCATTTGATAGGTTCGCTGGCATTGTCCTAGTCGGCCCAAGCCCCAACTAGTTGGTCGTGTATTCTTTCGGCCCAAACCCGGGAGCGGGCCCAATAGTGGTCTTTTGGACCAATACTCTCCATAGTATTATTCGGCCCAATGAGGGTGTAACAAGGCCCAACTATCTATCCTAGGTATTCGGCCCAACTTAAGCGCACCGGCCCACTTCTTGCTTCGGCCCAGAAAATAACTTAGTCGGCCCAACGAACAATAAACTTGGCCCACTAACGGTTGAGACCTACTTATTGCCTGAGCCAAATGTTAACACGAATGGCTTACAAGATTATCCGGCCCAATGGGTGTTAAGTGATTTATAAACATATGAATGAACGGTGAAAATAATGAAAACAAGGAACAAATACATTGGCGAAATAAATATTTCGTTTGTTATACAACGATAACAAGTTTTAAAGCAAATTACATGAAGGCTTAAAAAGCCTTATACACAAATGATAAATTGTGATTAATGATCAAGTAAGGAATCTTTAACAATGAAGAATTGGGGCCGGATAACAAACAAGATTCGTAAGTGTTAGTCAACTTTAGGACTAACACTTACACGCACAACAATTCCTTACAACACATGCTTATAAACTCCAACACTGTGAAATCAATACAGGAGCGTGAACATCATAACAAGTGCAAACAAAGAGCGCGTGCATTCTTATTCTACCTAGTCAATCACTTTTGACACAAGGTGAGTTCATTTCTCCCTTTTCAAACTTAATTGTTGTACTCCGGGACTGAGAAGCATGTTAAACATTTTATAAACTATTGAAATGTTATTTAATGCTTTTAATACTTAAACGTGATGCGTATAATGAGGCTTGATGCTTATGCTACGACAAAACGCTTAAACTCTATGCTTAATGCTTATGCTACAAACAAGATGCTTAAACTTGGTGATTGATGCTTATGTTGCAAACTAGAAACCTAAACAATATACTTGATGCTTAAACTAAGTACTTAATGATTATGCTATAAACTTTATTCTTAAACTAAATGCTTAATACTTATGCTATAAACTATATTTCTAAACTAGATGCTAAATGCTTATGCTATAAACTATATTCTTAAATTACACTTTTGATGCTTATGCTATAAACTATATGCTTAAACCATACACACGATACTAAAGCTTGAATACTAATTCTATATGCTAATACTAAATGCTAATGCTAAATACTAATGCTACATGCTAAGGCCTAACTAATACTATATGCTAATGCCACGTGCTAATGCTACAATGAAAATACTATACGCTTATCATGCTTAAATGCTCGAAATGCTTGAAGTGCTCATAATGCTATAAACATTGAATGCTATAAACTTGTCATGCAAAAACAACGGTTTGGCCTCTCAGTGCTTGCCTCTCCGGTTGTTAAACTTTGAATGCTATAAACTTGTCATGCAAAAGCAACGGTTTGGCCTCTCAGTGCTTGCCTCTCCGGTTGTTAAACTTTGAATGCTATAAACTTTTCATGCAAAAGCAACGGTTTGGCCTCTCAGTGCTTGCCTCTCCGGTTGTTAAACTTGAATGCTATAAACTTGTCATGCAAAAGCAACAGTTTGGCCTCTCAGTGTTTGCCTCACCAGTTGTTAAACTATTTAAATGCTATAAACTTGAATGCTAAAGCTATTAACTATGATAGAACATACTAAATTGGCCTATCAATGCTTGCCATGGGGTGTTCTACATAGTTGGGACTAGAAGGAACAGACCGTCGGCCTCTCAGTGCTTGCCATAGGGTGACCTTCATAGTCATGACTTGAGGAGTAGACTAATGGCCATTCAGTGCTTGCCATACAGTGATTCCTCAATGTTCACTCATGCTATAAACTCAAACACAATGCTAAAGCTATAAACAAAATGGATGGTAGGTAAGACGCTTAATTATCATTAACAGCAATGTCCTATGCGACAGTATGTGGTGGGACGGCGTCTGGGCGGGTCGTAGGCTCGACTCAGGGGTATGCCCTATATATAAGCATACCGAGTTGGATGATACAGGTGGTGTTAATGATATTAAGGTCGTTACCTAGGGGGAAACATGAATGCTTTTGGGTCAATAACATAAACTTTTAAACACGATGCTTGTTAAACTTATATTGAAACTAATGCATACAAATGCTATAGACTTGTAAACTCTGAAATAGTAAACTAAAGCAATGATGAAGAATGAATCGAATGGTAGGTAAAATGCTTAATTATCATTAATAGCAATGTCCTATGCGACTTAGTATGTGGTGGGACGGCGTCTGGGCGGGTCGTAGGCTCGACTCAGGGGTATGCCCTATATATAAGCATACCGAGTTGGATGATACAGGTGTTATTAATGAGGTTAAGGTTTTACCTAAAAGGTTTGCAAAAGCTATTTTACAAATACTAAAACTACATGAACTCACCAACCATTGTGTTGACCTTGTTTTTCTTACATGCTTTCTCAGGTGACGCACAGGAATAGGCTTAAGCTTTTGGATTGCATACTAGGATGCCAGTTAGCAGACCTAGTAGACTTTTGGAGAAGCACATATTTTGCTATGGATGCAAATCACTTTTGATATCTCGTACAGATACAAGATAGGAAACATATGATTCTTTTGTTAGGTTTACCGAGTTAAATTACTGAACATTGATATTGTAATTTAACTTTGTAATCCTATTTTAATGTTTGATTGTGCTTTAGTTATTCTTAACATTGATGCTATGTAAACAATCTGATCATCATGATTATCACTCACGATATCGCGCCCCGAGAACCTTCCGCCCGACGGGGACTTCGATCCAACCCCGCCGGCTCGGGGTGTGACAGATTGGTATCAGAACTCAAGGTTATAGAGAATAATAGGTCTCTACGATTTCTCTTTCGTTACTCAACGAAATCACGAGATCTTGGTGCCGAACCTAAAGATCGCCGAACCTAAGGTTTGCCAAAACCTAAGGTTCGCTGAACCTAAAGATCGCCGAACCATAGGTTCGCCAAACCTAAGGTTCGCCAAACCTAAGGTTCGCCAAACCTAAGGTTCGCCAAACCTAAAGATCGCCGAATCGCAGGTTCGCCAAAACGAAAGATCTCCGAACCTCAGGTTCGCCTAACCTAAAGATCGCCGAACCTAAATGTTGCCAATCATCAATTATTTATTTAAAACTAACACGTTTTAAAACTTTATATTTTACTGATGATACCTTATATAAACTCGAGTGTTTCACTAAAACTTAGATAACTAACCTAAGTTAGTGACATACTTATAGATTAAAGTTGAAACACATATGAATACTTAATAATGGTCAAACATATATACTTATGAACACAAAACACGCTATAAATACAGGTTGTTGAGTCGTTTTGAGATTTCATACGTGAGCGTGTATTATACGAGAACGCTGAATCTAAGGACTCAGGTGAGTTCTCATAACCTCCCTTTCTTTAAAACTGTTTTGTTTTAAAACTCGGAGGTGAAGCATGTATACCAAACTCAAATATTATTTTGATAACACAAGGATAATACCTGTTTATCAGTATGATATTCATATTATGGATTATCATTATTATGGATTATCATTGATTATTATACATCGGTGTAAACATTGTCATTGACTTCGGTCAATAACAATGATTACATGAATTGCCACTTGGATTATCACAACTCCGTGAATCATTGCCTTTGACTTTGGTTAATTGCATTGGTTTCACGTATTGTCACGTGGATAGCTTCCACTCCATGGATCATGTTTTTAACTTATGTTAATTACATAATGTCCATGTATAGTCACGAATATTATTTGAGAATATTGATGTTGAGATTTGTTGAATGGTTATGTGTTTGATTATCTATTATTGACTATGATTATCTCTGGTTGTCTACGACTGAATTAATAGGTGATTATGTGTTTGTTTATGTTTTTGATTGATTGTGTTGGGATATGTATTGGATTGTCACACAGGTACTCTTGTGGATTTCCTCAGAAAGACCATAAGTTCTTATACTCATTTTATCTAAACTTTTTACAAAATCTTTTCAAAATACAAACTTTTATACTCATTTTATAAAACATTTTTTGAAAGTATAAAAACTTATGATTACTCACCAACTACTTAGTAGTTGACACTTGATTTCTTTACATGTTTCAGGTGATGAAGCTAAGTAGGTTGAAGAAGATGAATTCTCCCTTTTGGAGATCATCACATAGGATCTTGGACTTAGCTAATTAACTAAAATTCTGGCGATTAGAGTTTAGTTAGTTTAGCTAGTTCTTTTGTGTAATTGATGTATTTAATTCATGATAGACATGATTTTTGTGTAATTAATTTGGTTGATAGAATGTTATGTGATGATTTAATTTAGATGCCCACGAGCTTTTGAACAATCTACACATCCCTGGTGGCATCCCGGTGTTTCCGCCATCGGTCGGGGTGTTACACAATGAAGCTGTAATGTTTGTAAAGTAGCCTACATTCTGTAAAATGAAGTATGATTGTAATGAGAGTAAATTGATCACGTGTTCCACCCCAAAACAGTTGTAAAACAGTAAAAGAGGGGCTAATGTTCTCACCTGTCTGCAGTAGACTCTGAACTATACAAGTAGCAAACAAGACCTCTAACTGGTTCCTATATCATTGTAATCATACATAAGATATAAGATTTATGATTGTATATACTTTGACTTATTAATTGACTTGTGTTATCTTGAATTTGATTAACTCCTTAATACTTGTTCTCATGTTTAGGAATGTTGTGTGAATCAGAAAATCATGATTGAGTCTCTTGATTGATAATTAATTCGTGAAAAGAACGTGTCATGTTCTTTTATACACAAACTTGTTATGCATAAAATAACATATGTTTATGAGTTTGATAAACCTTGTTAAACATGTGGTTTAAAGAGATGTTCCAATTGTTTAAGTCTTTGAGATTGTGACTTGATCCCATATTTATGTTAAGTTATAACTTAACCTGTATAAGATCAATTCACTCTATTTTTAAGTTGTGAGCCAAATATTGGCCTTGAGCCCATGAAACCATTGTGGGCTTAAACAATGTCATAGGTCTCTTAGGTTAACATGGGCCGATTTAATTGAAATGGGCCAAATGTTTCGTGGTGTGGGCCGAATAGTGGCCATGGGTCAATTCGATTGGGCCGAGAATAAGGGGATAGGCATTAAGAAAACGTGGGCCAGAACAAAACCATATGGGCCAATGGTGTGTGTGTATGGACCTGAACAAAATAAGTTAGGCCATGAACTTGGGCCGGTTGTTTGTCTGATCATTATATCGAAGAAAAGGGTTCCCATGGCAGCGAACCTATCTGGTTTCTATTTGATCAAGGTTTGGCCAGAAGGTGATACCACAGGTTCGGCTAAGCCTCGCCCCCATGCTAGGTTCGTGACAACTCTCTAGGGTCCGGGATGCTACTAGGGTTCGCCGCAATACATGAAGGTTCGACCGAGGTTAAGGTTTTGGCTTGCATGGGGTTCGGTGAAGGTTCGTGAAGCCATGCAAGGGTCGTCGCTCCTGTAATAAGGTTCGTTCTCAACACAATGGTTCGAGAACACTAGGGTTCGGGGCCTCATAAGGCTCGCCATTTGAAGAAAAGGTTCGGCCGGTCGTAGGTTCGTTGCTAGTTGGAGGGTTCGCCTGCATAGGATGGTTCGTCGGATGCATGAAGGCTCGGTGCAGGTTCGTCGAGCTTAATGACCACTTAGGTTCGGCGGCTGGTGAGGGTTCGGCTGTAACCGAAAGGCTCGTGGCCCCAAGGGTTCGGCGTCCACGACCACCAATGAACCTGTCACACCTGCATCATCCTCATGGAGCATTTCCGACTTCCAAAGCCTGTGTCGTGTCACTATTGTTCTAGACTCACTCTCGAAGGTATAGGATCGATATTACTAGGGTTCTAAACCGGGTATAGCATTGGTTGACAAGAACACACCAAAAACCCTAATTTTTGTGTTTTTCAAGCATCAATACCTCGATTTTGGCCGACTAAAACCTCAGATCCTTTGTACTTCTGTATAGAGGAGATCACGAGCTACGCGTAGGTTCAAGAATCACCGAAATCCGTTGAGAAACGAGCGAGTTACGAGCGTTTAAAGCTTGGTTTTCTTAGAGAGAGGTGGGAGACGAAAATTTGTAGAGAGAGAGAGGTGAGGGCTGCATTGATTGCAGAAAATGAGGGGAATTAAGGGCTTTTATGTCCCGGGTGTTTCATCGCGTGTTAGGTCTTGTTCGGTGTCGGTTTCGCGTATTTTTACGCATGCGTCATCACGATTAAGAAAATAATATTTTGAATTGTTTTTGATGAGTTCCAAAATTGTAAAAATGTAAAATAATTTATTTTACTTATTTTTATGTTTCGTTCGTCGTCAGACCGTTAAACAAATACAATTATGTGTATACCCGCAATCGCGTACGTTTTTCGATCGTAAAAATTATTTATTGACGTTTAATCATAATTATAAGTTCAACATTCGTATCGTTATGGATCGTCACCCATAATTATACTCAGTCTCGCTTACGTATTACGATTTTTGTTTAATTAATTCGTTTGTCATACTATTCGTCTAAACATTACGCACTAACACTATCCCATTACACCGAACGCAGTATATGTATAGGGCATACCCCAGAGTCCAGCTACCTGCCTTATCTGACGCCGTCCCACCACTGTTTCGATATAATACGATACTGTTCTTGCTTAGCGTAATCGACTGTAAATAAATAATACATACTTGTTCCTAATTAAAGAATTCCTATAACACACAAACACAATCATGAACATATGAATCACATTGACTGATTGGACATGAATACACATTGTTCTAACACTTTTTACGACTACCATAATTAAATGTACAGATGTTACAATATATATATATATATATATATATATATATAAATGTTTTATATCTAAACAAAAAAATTTTAAACTTTTGTTTTAACTTATAAAAATACATTGAGACATCTACTTTATTAGTAAATTAATTTCAAATTATTAAAACAAATATGTATTTTGATATTAGCTGTTTAATTTAAAAATATTTTAAACTATTTTAGATTTATTAGCTTAAATTTCTTTTAACATTAAAAACATTTAAATGAAGTACATTATAAATAATTTCAACTTAGAAATTTTATTTAGAATTCAAATGTAAACTTTTACAATAAAACAAAATAAGATTTACTTATCACCTTGAACAAAACACTTGTCAAACCTTGTCAAACTTTCAACTATGCCACAAAACAAAAATCGAACTCGATGAGCTATTTAGATTTTAGGCATTCCTTAGAAGCCATAGCTACTTGAACTTATATGTAATGAACTATAGAGGCTGATATTGAACTTGCTGGACATACTTGAGCATCTATCTGATCATCTATTATAAAGCTATCAAACTCATCAAAAGGTGAGTCTTTGGAACCCATATTTTACTTGTTTTGAACCTTCGGGGTGAAACATGTTATCTTTGAACTTATCTTAAGTTTAAACCATGTGTAACACCACAAAATTTCAATGCAAGTTATTTTGATCATGAGTACGTAATTGATTTAATAACTTGTATAAGGGCGAACGAGGAAGGAATGGAATACGTGTAAATGAATAATGAGAAGAAAGCAAGAAGAACACGAAATCAGATTTCGTGAAATAGACTACTTCGTGAACCTGGCCTATATATAGCAGTACCTTAGGAAACGTGCTCACTTTTGGCTGGCATCACTCTCTCCCAAGTACTCGAAGTTGGCAGTTCGAGAAATTCAAGGAATGGCTGTAAATCGCTCAAAAGGAAGTAGGTGTGCATGAGAAGCTACAAAGAAGGATCATAAAACTTCAGGTAAGGGTTTGATTCATGAAAGTTATGATTTTTAGACAAAAAGAAAACTATGTATAAAGGTCATGCCTTTATTGTGACAACCAGTACCTGATCGTTACTACAAATAAAATGTCATTTAGTGGCACACGTTTTTAGCGGCATTTAACTCTTGTACCACTAATATAGATTTTAGTGGCACTTTTTGTGTTTCATGTTTGCTTGACCCATACTTTTAGTGGCACTTATTATTTATGCCTTTAAATTATATTTTTAATGGCACTTTAAGTGTGCCACACTTGCCACATGTAATCAACATATATTTTAGTGGCTTTTAATTTTATGCCACTAAATCAATTTAGCATTTTCACCAATAATATGCTCTCTAAAAATTAACTAAAAACAAATTTAATGAAAAAATTTTCACCATTTTCTCAAAATTCCCTCATTTCAACCATTAACCAGATCTACGAAACACTGCAGCAAAACACTACAGGTAGAGGTGGGCAAACCGGTTTAACCTGTTTGGTTCAGGTTTTTAAACGGTTTCAATCGGGTTTTGGCTGGTTTCTGTAATAGTTTTTGTCGGGTAAATGTGAAATTGGTTCTAGTTAATTTGAGAAACAAGAACCACCACCTGTACAAGCCGATTATGATAGGACACTTTCTTTTTCGAGTACTCGGTTCCTTTTGAAAAATCAGTTTTTTACACATCTCTAACTGTAAGAAAGAGTTATCATTTCATGATTTTTATCTTTTAGTGGGTCAAAATAAATGACTCAAATGAAAGTAGATAACTCTTGTACATATGTATGATTTTTTATAAAAAATTGATATTAAACTCAATAATTATAATTATTATTACTATCTATTCAAAATAATTTTATGAAGAGTGTTTAACAAATGTTTACAGCTCATGGTAGTATGGTACGAACCCTTTAAGCCCCCTCTTTTGTTT
Source organism: Mikania micrantha (assembly GCA_009363875.1). NCBI lineage: Eukaryota > Viridiplantae > Streptophyta > Magnoliopsida > Asterales > Asteraceae > Mikania > Mikania micrantha. Next base: position 33,698 of record SZYD01000155.1, on the reverse strand, counting down.
TCTTTTTGCCACTCCTCTCTCTGTGCCTTCCCCTTCTTCGTTCATGAAACCCTAACTCTCGCATCTTGCTGATGGACTTCGGAACTGTATGAGTTTTGCTTCGTACTCTTGCTTCTCTTCGGAACCCTAATTTGAGGTGAAGTCGTCATTGAGTATATTCTTGATGCTTTATTGAGAGAAGCACACATTTGATTCACTCTATGGTACGTGTTATTGTAGTTTTGCATATTCAATCTGAGACAAGGGATGGATTATGTTCAAGTAATGATATTAGGTAATATTCTTACTTCTTTCATGTTTATGTTTCTTATCTTGATTCTTTATCTCTTTCTTATTAATTGATTAGTGTTCGATGAAATACGTGGAAGAGTTTTCGAGAGTGACAGAATACACATTCATATGTAAACCAAAACTAATTAATTAATCAATCTTGACTTTGAACCAATATATCTCCTTCAATTAGGTACACATGTGGGATAAGAATGGTCAGAATGAATCACATAACAAAAAAGAATGACCAGGTGATTTCATTGTCTTCTTATTTAGGATTAAAACATGATTAGTTTTCACTTCTTCATATTCATCATATTGATAAATAAACACGAATTACTAATTTTAATTTATGTTTCCTTTTCATAAAACTGGTACTTATTCATTGATTCATATGGCATGTTTAGGTTTTAAATTTAGATATACAATCCAGTCCATTCCATTCAAGCATTCATGGTGGCAACAATTGGCAAAACAGGTAACTTGATTATCCAGATTCTTTCTTTTGGACATTGTTATTAGTAGCCATCAATTGTTGGTGATGAAATTTTTGTTAATCTGTGTAACATGATTAGCTACACAATAGAACACAACGTTGTTTAACACCATTGCATGATGAATAAGAGGATGCCAATTATTTATGTTAATCTAAGCAATGGTCTGTGTAAATTATTCAATAATTGCAATATTTTGGCTTCAAGGATTTTTGTTTCCTTGACTTTACAAGTTTTGTCTTAATGCTTTATTACAAAATGTAGTTGTATCTCTAATAGTAGTTATCATTTCGGATATTGACGCGTAATTAATCTGAGTGTGCTCTGCTGATGTATCCTTTCACATTAGGTCGTTTCACTTTTGCTTGCTTTCTCAAATTAGGATTCAAATTAGAATGGTGACCCTTATTTGGAAAACATACATTTAATAAGAAATTGTCATACTTAGGTGCTTATTAGTAACATGGACGTTATTAGTCAAACTGGTACTTGTTTGTTTTGGATTGGTAACTAGTTTATGCTTGGGCTTGGGCTTGGGATTAGAATTTAGGACTTTAATAACTTTTGAGAAATCAAAGTTATTTTTTTCCTACTATTCTTGGAGGCTGCACTAGAGTTTATACAGGTATCTCTAGTTTTCTCACTAACATTCTTCTCTTGGTTTTTCATCATATTTGTAGCACTGTTAGAATTAATATAAACAACCTTCCTACTGGAAATCTTACCTTTTCCAACAACTTCTATAAACCCATCAGCTTGAAAATTATAAATATATATATGAAAAATATAGTTAAATATATATATATATATATATATATATATATATATATATATATAATAACAAAACTTAATAAATTAGTTAATTAATAATAAACGAGCCGAGTCGAGCTCGAGCTTGAATTTCTTACGAGCTGAGCTCGAACATTAAAAATAAAGCTCTAAACTTGAGTCAGATTGAGCCGAGCCTGAGCCTTAACGAAGCATGGTTGCTGTTTTGTGTGTTATTTTTAGTTCTTCAAGCAACTCATAGATGTAATCACCAGGTTTGGTAAAACCCATTTCTTTGGATTCGATAGGAATTTCAGTTATTCAGTCGTTACTTTAGATCTTTGTCCAAGATTATGACCAAATCATCATCCTTGCTTGCATTTTCATCAACATCAGCTTCTGCAGTCCCTGTGCCATCTTTTGCAGCCTCTACAGTGTTTAAATCAACCTTGAAGGTTCCTGCATAGTTAAAAACATCTTATGCAGCTTACAAAACTGCACCTGCACCTTCTTTTCTTTCAATTCTGCAACTGCACTAATTGGATTAATTTCTGCAGCCCCATAATCTGGAAAATTCCCTTTCTGCCCTTCTTCTAAAAACTTATCAGCATCATCAGCCTCCATTATTTATATTTTACTATTTTAGGTTCCTGGCGTTGGTTCTTCGCCCCATAACAACTCTTTATCAGTTAATCAAATATCTTCTTCAAGAAGTCAAACTAATAACAATAACTTTAAAATTTTTAACTATGTTGAAGTATTATATGGATGCGCTTATATGATTTCTTGATATGAAATTGATTAGCCAAACTCTTTATTTTATAGGAAAATAAAGACGTTTGGATGATTGATGTTTCAAATCTTGTTGACATTGTTGTTTAGGTAAATTATTCTTAATTTATTAAGTCCAAATCTTGTTGTTTTAACCTTTTTAATGACTTGAATATCATAATCAATGTGTATGTATGTATGTATATATATATATATATATATATATATATATATATATATCGCGAGAGCTTTTGATATGGGTAAATAACTTATGCTTTTTTATATGTTTGATGATAACAGGGTTGATATCATGAGAAGTTTTCGAGCTAAGTCATATGGCAGTGAAATTTTCATCAATGATTAAGTTAAGCATGAAGTGTAAACATTTGAGAACCGAAAGATGTTGCTTATTACATTGCTTTTGACATATTTTGTATTATGTTTGGAATCAAACCTTTTAATGTTAATATTTTTATTGTTATTCAACTTTTATTTTATATCTATATTGTAAAGAATGTGTCTTTGTGATAATATGTTATACAACGAACTATAGGTAGTTTTTACTGGCACAAAATTTGAGCATCTAAAGGTGTTTTCATATCATGGCAAAATAAAAGTGCCACTAAAACCAACATGTATATGACTAAAATTAAGTTTTAGAGGCATAAAAGTTGTGCTACAAAAGTTTTTTTTTTTTATTTTGTGGCACAAAAAAAAAGTGTCATTAAAAGTCCAAAAACTTTGTGTGGCACATAGAAAAAGTGCCACTAAAATGCTTTCGTGTCACCACTTCTAGTGGCATTTTTTTTGTGTGCCACACAATCTTTAAGTGGTTTCTAGTGGCACTTTTTGGGTCTTTTGAGGCGCTTTTTGTATGCCATTAAATGGCATTTTATTTACATAAGGAACGAGCATAGTGTCATGTGCATTCATATCATGTTCTTTGAAGCAAACAGTTTTTATTCATATTATTTGTATTACAATATGTAGTGACTGACTATTTATTTGCGCTGCATTCTAAACTATTTCCTTTTCCGCTGCACAATCATTGTATTTCCACTGTAAACTATTATGCTTAAATTTTATGTCAAACCTTGTACTTTTGAAAACGCATATAGAGTTGTTCTATATGACCATGAACAATGATTATGGCCACGTCACACCCATGGGGATGGACACCACACGTGGGAATTTGGGGGTGTGACAATCGAGATTCCTAATCCACTTAGGCTGGTCATTCAGTTAAGAGTCATAAGGGGAGCACTTAAGGATGTTTAGTAGGCGTAGTTGGGGTAAATGTACAAAATTATCTAACAAACCCCAAAAACTCGAAGATTATGATGTTCATAATTGGTTAAAATGACAACAATTAGTAATATAGTGCTTAGCCAATTCATTGATCATGAATGAAACATGATCTCTTAAGTCTATATCAATTTTGTTTATGGGTCATAATTAATTAAGACTTTTAAGAATGAGTATACTAAAACGAATACGAGAGGGATATTTTCATTCCTTGTCTACTCTAGGAATCAACAACACTAAAACTTTGTTATAAATATAAATGTCTTTTCATGATGCGAGTAAACCACACAGAATCTATCTTTTTCGTATTAAATTTGACGGGAGTAATTTTTCTTCATGGATGTATCACTTAAGGGATGTACTTAGGACCAAGGGCAGATTTTATGCCCTTGATGAACCTATCTCTACAAACCCATCATGAGACTTCACATCTAGAAAGAGGATAAAACGACTTGATGAATATGAGACAAGGTATCTCATATTATCATCTTTTTCATCAAGATTTATGGATGAGCTTATGTACACCCCTCGTCATGAGATGATTTAGAAAACAAAAAGAATTTATTTCCAAATAGGAACTGGCAAAATGAGATTCTTAAAGAGATTTCATCCGGTGGTGAAGTAGGTTCTCATCTAGATAGGCTTCAAGGCTATTTAGATAGACTTGAGAAGCTTGGTTTTCCATTAAGCCATGAAATGACTATGGATTTTACATTTATTTCCTTGTCTGAGGAATAGAGCCTTTTGTAAAGAGTTACAAAAGAAATATCTTTAGAGGGATCATTTTAGAGCTAAAGGGAATGCCCTTTGGTAGAAAAAACAAAAATAAGGGTTAAGATGAGTAATAAAAGGAAAAGACCATTGACTGTGGTTGGTGATATTGATTACATTGTTGCTCGTCGTCTAAAGTTTTCAGACGAACCTAGATCTTTAGGTATGCTCATTATTGTCAACATATTCCTTGAAAGGCAACATTTTGACAATAATGTGAGTGTCACAATTATTTCAATCAATTGTAGGTACTCGAGCAGGTTGTTGTGCTTGATATTGATAGCTTGGATTCCATAAGATGGATGACAAGTTCATGGAAGAAATGATCTATTTTTAGTAATTTAGTTTGATTGGAACATTCATTTTGCTATTTTCTTTCTTAGTTGGTCTAAGACTAAAATTATTAGTTTATTTTGCATTCGTTGAATGATTAGCAAGTCTAGTTTGGTAGTGACGCACTGACACTTGGAGCCTAGGGCTCGAGAGTAACATTTTAATAAAAAACATGACACATGATTTCTGATTATTATCAATGTATATCAAAACCTGTGAACTCACCAACCTTTGTGTTGACACTTTCTTTTTAAACATGTATTCTCAGGTAACTAGCTGCATTTGGATCAGGATGCACATAAGGAACGAGCATAGGGTCATGCGCATTCATATCATGTTCTTTAAAGCAAACATTTTTTATTCATATTATTTGTATTACAATATGTAGTGACTGACTATTTATTTCCGCTGCATTCTAAACTATTTACTTTTCCGCTGCACAATCATTGTATTTCCGCTGCAAACTATTATGCTTAACTTTTATGTCAAACCTTGTATTTTTGAAAACACATATAGAGTTGTTCTATATGACCTTGAGCTGTGATTCTGGCCACGTCACACCCATGGGGACGGACACCACACGTGGGAATTTGGGGGTGTGACAAATTGGTATCATAGCCTTGGTTATAGGGAACTAGGTTTGCATGTAGTAAACTTGGACTATAGCCATTGCTCAACATTAGACACTACACTTAGACATTGCACAATAATATCTTATTATTGTTATCTGTTACTTACTGAACTAAAATTACTGGATGGACAAAAACGATACTGGAAGGAACCTGGGGAAACACCCCGCAGGATACGAGTTGACCGAAGAAGAACGTCAGAGGATTCGGGATATTGTATCCTGAGTGGATTCTGAGGAGTTCGAACGAGCACGAATGACGAGGCACGCCAGATCATGGAGATGGTACCCTGTGACCGTCTGGGACTGGATAGAGGAGGAACGAGTACCTCTACCTCATGCACCGAAGGCACATCGACTTCTGGCACTGGGAGTGCCACTCGAGCGGGCTTTCGCAGCCCATTTTGCTTGATCGGCCCTCGAGGTCAGGAGCATGCACGAGCTAGCGGAGGAGGTTAGGAGTCTCCGTAGGAGAACCGACTCCTCCACAGACGGGCGGACCACCTACAAGGGAAGGTGGAAGCCAAAGCTGCAGACTCTCGTGCTAGGACAGAACAGATAGAAGAGCAGCAGGGGACTATCGCTGCGGTAGTGCAGGAGCATGGCGGACGATTGGCTGCAGTAGAGGTCGCATCAGAGGAGAACCAAGCGATGATACAGGCCAGCGACGCCATGATGAACGCTTGGTAGAGTAGTTCATCGTGGAGCCGCAACCCGAGTAGGAGCCACAGTTCGAGGCGGAGGACCTCGAAGAGGGGGACTTCGACGGGGATCCTGAGGAGGACGAGGATGACGGTCATGAGGACAATGGAGATTCACACTCCACGATTGCTTCAGATTAGTTAGGTTGTTTCATTTTAGTTATTTTATTTTGATTGTACGCCTAGATGAGCGAGATGTGCTCATATAAACCATAATGGTAGTATTTCATTTTGAAAGTCATTGTACTCCAAGCGAATATTAATGAAATGAGGTTTTGTTTTATTAATTGTGTATCTTAATCATGATTGCTTACTAACATGACACCTAACATAACTGACTGACTAACACTCTATCCCTTCTGTATAGAAACTAACTATGGCGGGAAGAGGAACACATACTCGACCACACAAACCACCAATTGCATCGGCGGCCATCAAGATGATGGTTGACCGATGGGTTAACAAGGCTATCGCTGACTATGAAGCGAGCAGGCTACACAGCGAAACGAATGGAATGAACGAAGGTACTAACATTTTCTTAACCCGACTAACGTAGCATAGCTAACACTATCACTAACACACGACATCGATTACTGAAAAATAGGATCTCACGGAAGCACCAACAAGGGATGTTCATTTAAGGCATTCCTAAGCTGTCACAATCATAACTTTAAGGGAACCGAAGGAGCAGTGGGACTGATCCGGTGGATAGAAAAGGTGGAGTCGGTATTCTGTATGTCCAACTATTCAGAGGAGAACCGGGTAAAGTACGCCACCGGGACGCTGGAGGGACCCGCTCTCACCTGGTGGAACTCGCATGTCCAGACATTGGGACTAGAGGCTGCAAAATCCATAAGCTGGGAGGAATTTACCAGAATGCTCCACGAGGAGTACTGTCCTTGGAACGAGATCAAGAAGCTCGAAGAAGAATTATGGGAGCATAAGATGGTGGGATCGAAGATCGAACAGTACTGCACACGGTTGTATGAACAGTGTAAGTTGTGCCCGGGAATGGTGACCCTGGAATACAAGAAGATAGAACAGTTCATCAGTGGACTGCATGAACAAATCCAGAGTATGGTCACAGCCTCCGACCCCGACCAAGCCGTGGCCCAAGGAAAACTACCCAAACGAGGTGAACATTTGAAACCTCAGGAGAGCAACAAACATAAGTGGGAACCCAGCCACCACCAGTCACACTCATCACACCAGCAAAATCCAGACCAGCACCTGTAAGAGCTTTCACTGCTACCCAACCCGACAGCAAGGGAAAGGGTGTATACGAGGGGAAATACCTCCTGTGCAACCGGTGTTCATATCACCACTACGGGCAATGCGAAAGGTATTGTTGCCTGAAGTGCGGACGACATGGCCACATGGCCCGGGATTGTAAGACCAAGCTACTCCAAGAACAACAGCAACCCCAACCCCAACCCCAACCCCAACCACAACAAGAACAACAATAACCAGAACACTCTAAAGGGGTGTTACGAGTGTGGAAAGCCAGGACACATACGGAGGGATTGCCCGCAACTAAAGAAGGCTGGACGAGGTGCAGCCAAGGGTCGTGCCTTTGTGATAGGCTCAGGGGAAGCCAAGGATGACCCGAACATTGTGACTGGTACGTTTCTTTTAAATAATTTCTATGCAAGTATATTATTTGATACCGGTGCCGATAGGAGCTTTATATCTAGTGAATTTAGCAAACTACCTGACATTGTCCCAACACCACTAGATTATAAATATACCTTAGATTTAGCCGATGGTAAACTGATAGAGACACAAGACATCCTACGAGGATGCGTCATGGTATTGGCAGATCACGAACTCGAACTTGATCTGATGCCGGTAACTATTGGAAGCTTTGATGTGGTCGTTGGATTGGACTGGCTGTCTGCAAACCAGGCTGAGATCGTGTGCAATGAGAAGATCGTACGAGTTACGTTGCCGAGTGGAGAGCAGACCTCGATTCAGGGAGAACGATGGGGGATACCTTTAAACATCATGTCATGAAGGCGAACAAGTACATACAAAAAGGGTACATTACTATACTGGCCCTTATCACTGAACAACCATAGAAAGAAAGGAAGATCGAGGACATCGTTGTAGTTCGCGATTTTCCCGAAGTATTTCCCAAGGATTTACCTGGACTACCACTAAAAAGACAGATCGATTTCCAGATAGACCTCATACCAGGAGCTGCACCGATTGCTAAAGCTCCATACCGATTGGTGCCGATAGAAATGCAAGAGCTGTCTAACCAGTTGCAGGAAGTGTTGGACAAGGGATTCATTAGACCGAGCTTCTCACCGTGGGGAGCACGGTCTTATTCGTAGAGAATAAAGAAAGATCATTCCATATGTGTATCAACTACAGAGAGCTGAACAAATTAACGATCAAGAATCGATACCCGTTACCGCGAATAGACAACCTGTTTGACCAGTTGCGATGGTCAAGCTACTATTCGAAGATAGATTTGAGATCGGGTTACCATCAACTGAGGATACAGGAAGATTATATTCCTAAGACTTCCTTTAGAACCCGATATGGACACTACGGATTTTTGGTCATGCCCTTCGTACTGACCAATGCACCAACTGTATTCATGGACCTCATGAACCGAGTGTGCAAGACCTATATCGATAAATCCGTAATAGTGTTCGTTGACGATATCCTGATCTACTCTAAGAATCAAGAGGAACATGTTGAACATCTAAGGCTTGTCTTGGGAGACGGAGTGTTACTCAAAGTCTCTGTCGCACCCCGGCCTTCCCGGCCTGAACAAAAGGGCGCGACTGGACTGATCTGGCAGGATCGCAGTCTCCGGTCACACTGTGTTGCGAGACCTACATGTTTGGTTTCATACGTACATCCACTAACTTGGATAAAACGGTTTAGTAAAATCAGAGTTGCGGAAGTCTAACAATATCAGAACAGATATAATTCATAAACTGTGGAAGCGTTGTTAAAATAGTTTTGATAACATCACAGAGTGTAACATCAGTGCTGGAACCGTCACCGGAACAGTGATCTCTACAGTACATGAACAGTAAATCAGGTACATATTTCAGTTATCAATTGTATATCATTTTCATTTCATGTTATCAAACCACAGTTCAGATTCAATTCAGAAAACAGAATTCAGAACAATAGTTCTTGAGTCAGATAATTATCTGGCTACACAGAACCATCATGTGATTATTTGTTAGGATTTATTATGTAAAAACGTATGTGAGACTTTAAAAAACAAAACAACACGAATATCGTTATGTGGATGCTAAATTGACGGGTTATTCGTATAGGTGATGATCTGTACGAATATATCTGAAAGTTTAACATTCTGAATGATATTCTATAATTAGAAAACAATATTGAAAAGTATGGTTATCGTCGTGTTCGTACGGGTGACGATTCGAATGAATACGCGCGACAACCGTACGATTCAATTTAAACAGTTAATTTATATTTTAAAAATTTAAAATGAATAAAAGATATTAGTTAATTTATTAGGAATCACAACCTTGAATAGTTAAATGAATTTTATTTTTATATACCGTGTAGTTTCGTCGCGAAAACTACGCGAACCGGCACTTTACGCGAAACCGAACGAGACCGATCAACCGGGTGTGGTGAAGCATTTATTATGGCAAGTAAATGCCATAACTCACTTCACCAACCTCTTTCTCTCTCTCTAAATTCGTCCCTTTCTCTCTCTAAAATTCCCAAACTTCTCTCTAAGATTTCTTGGTGATTTCTTGTTGGATTCAAGCCTAGTTAGTGTTGAAACGACCACCACGCAACGTAGAACAAGGAAGTACAAGTTTTTCGAACATTCATCCGTAAAATCTGAGGTAAATCCCCATTTTGTTTCGGTTTAAGTGATTATCACGAAACCATTCAGATTTTTGTAGTTTTAATCACATTGAACACTTAGAAACACTTAGATATGCACGTATGAATGATTAGGAAGTTGTAGGACTGAATTTTAACAGATCTGGATCGAAAAAGGAAAAGAAAGTGCAGGTGAGCGAACCAAATGCGATCAGCCGAACCTGTTGCAGGTTCGCCGAACCTTTCTACTAGGAAACGAACCTGTTGGCCTGCAACGAACCTGCACCGAACCTGTCAAGTCTGTCAGCCGAACCTGTACAACTGACCCACGAACCTGGCGTGGGCGGACCATGATGATGCGAACCTTAGCCATCTCTAGCCGAACCTTAGCCATCTCTAGCCGAACCTTATGAGCAACAGGTAGGAGCAGCGAACCTAGGAAGATAGCTTGGACATTAGACGAACCTTGAGTGTAAAACATTGTGGGTCGCGAACCTTTACACCCGGCTAAGCCCTGGGAACGAACTGTTGCATAGCAGCGAACCCTGGAGGTTCGCCAACCTGCTAATAACCGACGAACCCTGAGGCCCACGAACCATCATCCGAACCTAAGGGTTAGGACAATAGGTTCGCTGCCCTAACCAGTGTCCGAACCCTATGTTTGCTTAATTTTGGCTAATGTGAGGTATATCATTTCCATAACTAGTGTGAAGAACATAATAAATGATTAGTTGATCATTAACCTAGGTTTATCATGAGGATTGATCGTATAAGTTGCATGCATGAGTGTATGTGGATCCATTATATATACATGTGTGTGTGCATGAACAAGGATAAAACCCTAAGTATGCGTGCATGAATAGAATGACATGAGTGTGCATGGGTTAGGATCATATGTGTAAGGTATGTAGATGGAAAAAAAATCAATATAAGGGTATGAGAAACTTACTAGTACTATCTTAATAATGATGGGCTAGTTAGGTTTTCGTGACAAGGGTTATCTTGAACAACCAACAATTAAACCTAAGTGTTACTCTTTATCTAATTAGTTTAAAACACTTGGAAATTATAGTGGGCATTGCAAAGGAAGTGATAGTAAGTCATGGGAATCGAAACACAAATCTTGAAATCAAATTGGAAATCAAAGGTTGTCGTTTGGGTCTAAGTGGGCCCAATGGGCTTAGTAAAGCCCATCACAAGTTACTTGTTAAATTAATTTAAAATAATAAGATTTTTAATAAAATGTTTGATGAATCTATTAAAGTTGAATTAAATGACTTTCTAAGCCTTACTAAAATTTATGGAATTTACTTATAAATGTTGTAGGAACTTGTTATGATTGAATTGTTGGGAAGTTGTTGAAAAATAGACAATATCATTGTCTGGATTTTAAACAGAAAACAAAGGAAACTCTGCTGAAATTTCTAAAAATATAAAAGTAGGTAATTATAAATAAACAAGGGGTTTGGGATCATAAAAAGGGTAACTAAGTTAGACTAGATTCTAGATACACATAGTACTAGGACACTTAGATACACACACCAAGACAAAGACTTAGGCACAGCGACTATTATGTGTACTTATCGTATTCAAACTCTTATAAAACAACTCAGGAACCGAAGATACTTAGCCTACAAACAAGAGTGCGCATTCTGTGATAGTACATTAGACATCAACACAGGTGAGTTCATTGCCCCTTTTCTAACATTTTGTTTTAAAATGCGGGGCTGAGAAGCATGCGTAACCGTTTATTTAAATTATTTACTTAAATGCTTTTATTTAACATATGTTTTTATATGTAAATTGTTAACCTAGAATCATGTCTAGGTGAATTTTATGCAGGTTTTACTAAATTCATCTACTTATAATTTAAGTGGATAATTGGGTTAAACTAAACATTTCAACGAATCAAACAAAACATTTTGACAAATCAAGTGGGTGAGTTCAACGAATCAAACAAAACATTTTGACAAATCAAGTGGGTGAGTTCAACGAATCAAACAAAACATTTTGACAAATCAAGTGGGTGAGTTCAACGAATCAAACAAAACATTTTGACAAATCAAGTGGGTGAGTTCAACGAATCAAACAAAACATTTTGACGAAACAAGTGTGGGATTTCAACGAATCAAACGAAACAATCTTTGCAAAGTTAATATTCAACGTTCAACAAATCAAGTGTTTGTCGAACAACGAATCAAGAGTACATTTGATCAACGAATCTAGTATTCCAGGATCAACGAATCAAGTACATCTTGCCACAATATCAAACGAATCAACAAATCATTTTCAAGGGAAAATCTGGGAAATATCAAAGATAACATATGCCAAAATGAATCAAGAACGAAACAAAAATCCTACATTTCAAGAAGTCCTAGCTAGACCGTTTGATTTGTTGGTCATATGTTTGATGATATTTAAAGAATTCCCTACTACTAAGTACCTAGATTGACATACTAGTCTACTCGAGTTTGACCAAGGCCCAATCATTAGGACTTAGATTTTATTAAATGTTTATTTATTTATTTAATTAAGCATTTATAACTGTTTATACAATTACTGTGGTTGATCATATTGTGTGATGAACTTATGAAATCAACATGGGTTTCAAATGATTGTAATTACAGGGACAACAAACAGAAGAACTTATAGGATTGTGTTAAGGGTAAAAATGCTTAATTATCATTAACAGTAGTGTCATATGCATATTAGTATGTGGTGGGATGTTGGCTAGGGCTTGTCCCTTACATATGCCCTATATATAAGCATACCGATGTGGATATTACATGTGGTGTTAATGAGGTTAGGGTCTTTACCAAAGGAGGTTTTCAAATCATTTTCAATTACTAAAACTATATGAACTCACCAACCATGTGTTGATTTTATTTTTGCATGACTTCTCAGGTGACGAACAGGTCAACTAGGAAGCTTATGCTTTTGGACTAGGACTTCAGATAGAAGACTTAGTATTTTTGGACCTGCATATTTTTGGGAAACATCATTACACAATTATTTTGTACATCTTGTGTAGTTACAAGATAGTTATTTTATGATGTTTATGGTAGATTTACATCGTTAAATTATGAACGATTCGGATGTAATTTAACTTTGTAATTCTATTCTATTTAGTATTTCTCATTTATATCATGTGCAATATAAACAATCTGATCACCTTCGATTATCACTCACGATATCGCGCACCGGGAACCTTCCGCCCGACGGGGACTCCGATCTAACCCCGCCGGCTTGGGGTGTGACACAGAGTATTAGTTGCGGAAGTGGTTTAAGTTGTTTAACAATACATAAAGTAACCATAACCAAATGATAACAAATTTTTAATAGACTAAGACACTATAGTAGATGCATGGACTCCATCCTAGCGTCCTAGATTGCTCGTGCACGTGCCTTAGTAACCTGAGAAAACATGCGAGTAAAAGGTCAACACAAAGGTTGGTGAGAGCACATGTTTGTATTCAACAGTAAACATCAAAATGTTTAAAGTAAGAGTTTTTCAAATTTACATATCATCACCATGCAATATCCATTGATAGCTAGTCAATATGAGTTATACCATATGCGGGTTCACAACCGAAGCTAACATGCTGCCCCCCGCCATATCCATCCAACAAGATATGGCAATGTTGTTTGGTCAATTTTGCACTGTTCCAACCTCCAGTCGAGGTGGCCATACGGCACACAACAGTGGGGCTTGTAAGGCCCAAATAGTACTATTCAGAATTATCACGCTAAGCGCAACGCGCTATTAACGGTTCGAGGTGTGTTTAATGAGGACTTATCAGTTTTGTGGATGAATGCTACACATATGCGTATACGATATTAGCATGTACAAATGTAACCAAAAAGTGTGTATGTTGTTCAAAAACAGATGTATGCAATGTTTTCTCCCCCAAAGGTTGAAAATGTAAAAAGGGGACGTGAACTCACTTGATGAAGCAGTTCCGGTTATATGCTCGCTACTTGCGAATGCTAGCACCCGCTAGTATGCACCTATAACCATAAAGGTTGTGAGTATGAGTTTTGTGGTGTGTTGTAATCCATACAACTCCAAGTGTCGGTGTGCTCAACCGAGTGTGCGTGTGTTGACTTGTGTTGACTCGACGAATCGTTGGTGACACGTTTGTTGTGTTTATGTGTCTTAATGCAAATAAAACACCAACACGCATTCCTAAACATGATGTTTTCACAAAATTTGTGTTTCGAAAATTGTAACATTTTTGTTTCGGGGATACTTTCTATATTTAGAAAGTTTCTATTTTTGGAAAGTATAGTTATGAAATCCTATTTCATAAAAAAATCACTCTAGTATGTTTGTAAAAACACGTTTAAATACTTAAAACACATCGTTTGCGCATAAATTGCCGTTTACGCCACTTTTCCCAAATAAAGTTTCCTTATTTAGAAAGTATCTGTTTAAAAACTCGTTTTCACAAATCCTAGTTTCCAATATGCTTAGAAATCATTTTTAAACATATTTCAATAATCAAAGTTTATCAAAACACTCAAAAACATCAAAAGCCCTCTTTTGATTTAAAAAAGTTTCCATAAATAGTAAGTTTATACAAAATCATGTTTTTGACAAAATCAAACATCCAAATGTGTTTTTAACACACCTCAATACGCATTTGACAACATCTACACATGTCTAACATGTCTAGATCATCACAAATCCATGACTTGCAACATAAAAGTTTCCTTTTATGGCAAGTGTACCAAAACCATCACCAAATCAACAATAACTCATCAAAATCAATTCTAACATTTCTAAACTCTAAAAATCAGTAGATCTACAACAAATACACATCAAATCACCAACAAATTCGTGCTCGATAGCCACATGGAGTTGCATGTGTTCAAACACACTTTGCATGTGTGTTTTTACATCATGCATGTACGATCTAATGCTAGATAAACGTTTAAAACTACCTTAGATGCGTAGATTCGTGCTAGAACAGATCCTGGAACTCAAATGGAGGCTGGAGATGGGATCTTCACTTGTGGATGGCTTCCAAGGCCTCCTTGTTGTTCCTACGATCTTCAATCACCAAGAATGGCTTCACTAGTGATTCTATGGAGTTTGAATGTTGATCTCAGGGGTTTTTGGTCGAGAGTATGAGTAGAAAGTCGGAGGTAATGTGAAGAAACCGATTGAAATGTGTTTGGGGTTGATTTTACAGAAAATTTTGATCTGCATGGCCTTCGCGTACCGCGAAGGCCGATCAAAAAGATTATCGCGTACCCTGACGAAATTCGGGATCCTCGACTCCCGGTCTGCTTCGCGTACCGCCGAACTCTTCACCAAGGGACCTACGCGTACCGCGATGGGTCCATTTTCTTGTTTTTTGATTTCGATGATTCGATTTCGCTCGTGCTCGATTCCCAACGTTTATCTTAAACATATAATGCTCGTTTAGCACATAATACAATAATAACACATAAGTTTGATTGATCAGCAACGTTCGTGAGACTCATGCGTGTTTCGATAATTCCTCAAATTATCGATGATCGTTTGTGTTCAACTCATCTAATTAAACATAATTAAATGAAATGCAACAAGTATGAATGTGAAATGTAAAGAATGCAAGACTCGCAATTTACCTGAAATTGCCGGGTGTCACAGTCTCGCCCTGGAAAGGGGTTATTCGATTCGGCAAACGAGGGAACTTAAATCCTCGTTACATCGGACCTTTTGAGATCACCAAACGAATAGGCTCCGTGGCCTACGAGCTGAACCTGCCGAACGAGCTGAGCAGTGTACACAACGTGTTTCACATATCAAACCTCAAGAAATGCTTATCAGATGAGACACTTGCAATTCCTCTTGAGGAGATTCAGATTGACGATTAAACTTCGTTGAGGAACCTGTGGTTATGGACCGGGAAATCAAGAAGCTTAAACTCAGCAAGACATCGATAGTAAATGTGCGATGGAATTCGCGGCGCGGATCGGAATTCACATGGGAACGTGAAGATCAAATGAAGAAGAAGTACCCACACCTGTTCGCGGAACAGACAAACATTAACAACGCAAGCTGAATTTCGGGACGAAATTCTTTCTAACAGGGGGATGATGTGACACCCCTCAATTTCCAGGTCAGACATTATTTTAATTAAATGTTTATTTAATTAGCATTTGTATACGTGGCACGACAGTACAAGCACAGTCACATGACAGGATAACTCGAGGAATTATCGAAAAACCGCACACACGTGTCAAAAGTCACAAACGTTGGTTAACGTCAGAACAGTTAGGCACAAGAACACTTCACGGGTAACTTATGACTAATAATTGATGATTAGAGTTCAAACGATGCTAAAACGACGCGTTACAGTAGAGAAAAGAGCGAAAATGTACCCAAACACTGAAATTGGCCTATTGGGCTCATCCGGAGGCCCAGGCGCTACGCCCAGAACCAATAGCCAACTCCTGGCGATGCATGTGAGAAGAAACAAGCGCCCTTGGCACGCTGGCCAGCACGCTACTCACTGTGCCAAGCTCGCCTGTGTTGCGATACGCCTGAGGTCTCTAATAGCTTAAAAAACTTCTTGAGCAACCCAAAATCATAATTACCCTACTATAATCATCATGGGCGAATTCAGACGCCATTAGCACGAGATTATCCTCCCCAAAAGCTCTGCCATCATCTTCTACACTCCATAATCACCATTGGAAGCCATTGTTGAGAGTATTGAAGCTTTGGAAGCTTGAGAGAAGAGTTGGAGCTCAAACCACCACCACCATCTTTTTTATGCAAACCATCGTTGTCCAGGAGCATTAGGAGTTGTATTGATCATCATTTCTGCCATCTAGAGTCTTTAGAAGGTAGTTTCACCTCCCTAGTAGCTTAAAATCACCTTTAAAAACACATGCATGTACTAGATCACGCATGCAAGCATTAAATCTACACATGCACAACTTTTAGATCTGGTTTTGATGTTATTTGTACTAATAATGATGATCTAGAATGATTAGATGGTGTATTTTGATGATCCATGATGTCATAGATGTGTCAAATTGCATAACTTGTTCATAAGTATTGAAATACTTGCATGCATGTACGATCTATGGCTAGTTGGATGATTTTGGATGTGCATACATGCTTATTGGAGTTGTTTATGATATATTACAAGTTTTGTTATCAATAAAATGGTCAAAATGTGATTATTTGGTGAACTTGCTAAATATAGTAACTTGTATGTTGCAATATGGTGTTATGGGTGAAGTTAGGAACATGCATGTGAATAGGAAAATCATTTATGGAATAATATGATGATATGTAGCATAGGAAATTGATTTGAGATTGATTTATGGTCATTTTGGACCGAGTTACTATATATGGTAACTTTTGTAACCTAAGCCTTGCTAGATGATGATCTAGGTGAAATGGTTATGTTAAAATGATGTTTGATGATATATTATGATGAAATTTGATTAAAGAATGGATTAGGAATATTTAGGGTAATCATTTGAAGAGTATTTGTCATAGTTACTATTTTTAGTAACTTTATTTTGTAAAAACTTGATTAGTAATGTAATACGCGATTTGAACATGCTAAATGACTTGATATGATGTAATATGATTATCTTGTGTTAAGTTATGTGATTCTTGGTGTTAATCATGCTAGATGTAGAAACTTTGCTTGTTAGGAAACTTTAATGAATGGAAATGACTTATATGTTCACTTGATCGTTTGTGACAATGTGCTATGTGTTAACATGATCACATAGGACTAACAAGCATGATAGAATCCTTAAAATGATAAGTATTATGGAACTTGCTAAAACTGAACACTTGTTATAAATAGTAAGTTGTCCATGAACGCAATTTGCGTGTTTTACACTCAACGAGCACAATCATGAATGTTACATGAATCACCACCAACTCACGGTTCACCAACGGGTCGTTGACTTGATACGGTCAAACACGGTCAAGCACGGTCAATGTGGACCGACACGGACAAACATAACGGCCAAGGGTTGTTGAGCACAAATACTAGCACGAACAGGAATACAGTCACCTACACGAACTCACGTAAGCTATACATGACCGACACGTTCACGAAGCAGGAGCTTACGCCATCTTTATCCGATCATTTATAAGGTGAGTTTACGGCCCCTCTTTAACTCTTTTAAAAACTTTTTAAATAGAGGGATAATACTTGTTGAATCGAGTCAAACATTATACTTGTACAAACATTTTATGTATGCTGGTTTATTAGACAAACATAAGTGTTGTAATCGTAACAAGCCCTCGCAAAGTCTTATCGTTAATGTACAAACAATGAGGTGAGTTTGAATAGATCTGTTTGGGTGTGACGAACCCCACGTGGCACAATACTGACTGGAGGTCGGGGCACATGAAATCTCGACCTATCTTGCCATCTTATTACGAGACATGGCGGAGGCAAGGACAAACAAGTCTAGTTCGGTAGTGACGCAGTGACACTTGGAGCCTAGGGCTCATGACTAACATTTTAGTAAACAGCATGACACATTATTTCTGATTATTATCTATGTATATCAAAACCTATGAACTCACCAACTTTTGTGTTGACACTTTCTTTTTAAACATGTATTCTCTGGTAACTAGCTGCATTTGGATCCGGATGCACATAAGGAACGAGCATAGGGTCATGTGCATTCATATCATGTTCTTTGAAGCAAACAGTTTTATTCATATTATTTGTATTACAATATGTAGTGACTGACTATTTATTTCCGCTGCATTCTAAACTATTTACTTTTCCGCTACACAATCATTGTATTTCCGCTGCAAATTATTATGCTTAACTTTTATATCAAACCTTGTATTTATGAAAACACATATAGAGTTGTTCTATATGACCATGAGCTGTGATTCTGGCCATGTCACACCCATGGGGACGGACAACACACGTGGGAATTTGTGGGTGTGACAATCGAGATTTCTACTCCACTTAGGCTGGTCATTCAGTTAAGAGTCATAAGGGGAGCACTTAAGGATGTTAAGTAGGTGTAGTTGGGGTAAATGTGCAAAATTATCTAACAAACCCCAAAAGCTCGAAGATTAGGATGTTCATAATCGATTATCATGACAACGATTAGTAATAGAGTGCTTAGCCAATTCATTGATCATGAATGAAACATGATCTCTTAAGTCTAAATAAATTTTGTTTATGGGTCATAATTAGTTAAGACTTTTAAGCATGAGTATACTAAAACGAATATCTTTTGAATTTTATAAATGTCTTTTCATGATGCGAGTAAACCACACAGAATCTATCTTTTTCGTATTAAATTTGAC
Source organism: Mikania micrantha (assembly GCA_009363875.1). Taxonomy (NCBI): domain Eukaryota; kingdom Viridiplantae; phylum Streptophyta; class Magnoliopsida; order Asterales; family Asteraceae; genus Mikania; species Mikania micrantha. Next base: position 14,525 of record SZYD01000155.1, on the reverse strand, counting down.
GGGAGTAATTTTTCTTCATGGATGTATCACTTAAGGGATGTACTTAAGGGCATATTATATGCCCTTGATGAACCTATCTTTACAGACCCATCAAGAGACTTCACATCCAGAAAGAGGATAAAACGACTTGATGAATACGAGACAAGGTGTCTCGTATTATCATCTTTTTCATCAAGATTTATGGATGAGCTTATGTATACCCCTCGTCATGAGATGATTTAGGAAAACAAAAAGAATTTATTTTCAAAAAGGAATTGGCGAAATGATATTCTTAAAGAGATTTCATCCGGTGGTGAAGTAGGTTCTCATCTAGATAGGCTTCAAGGCTATTTAGATAGACTTGAGAAGCTTGGTTTTCCATTAAGCCAAGAAATGACTATGGATTTTATATTGATTTCCTTGTCTGAGGAATAGAGCCTTTTGTAAAGAGTTACAAAAGAAATATCTTTAGAGGGATCATTTTAGAGCTAAAGGGAATGCCCTTTGGTTGAAGAAACAAAAATCTGGGTTAAGATGAGTAATAAAGGGAATAGACCATTGACTGTGGTTGGTGATATTGAGTACATTGTTGCTAGTCGTCTAAAGTTTTCAGACGAACCTGAATCTTTAGGTATGCTCATTATTGTCTATACATTCCTTGAAAGGCAACATTTTGACAATAATGTGAGTGTCATAATTATTTCAATCAATTGAAGGTACTTGAGGACGTTGATGTGCTTGATATTGATAGCTTGGATTCCATAAGATGGATGACAAGTTCATGGAAGAAATGTTTTATTATTAGTAATTTAGTTTGATTGGAACATTCATTTTGCTATTTTCTTTCTTAGATGGACTAAGACTAAAATATCTAGTTTATTTTCCATTCATTCGAATGATTATCAATTTTGCTTTATTAAATATTTCTATTAGCATGATTATTAACCATGATAAGAATGGATCCTCTAGATGAGAAGGTTGTTATCATTAGATTTCCCAAAAGAAATAGATATCATTTTCATTAGTTACTTTCTGAAACCTACGAAAGGTATTGTTAAAAGTAAGAAAGTAGAAATTATAAGAATTCAATTCTACAATAGCTTTATACACACACACACACACTTGCTAATCAACAAGAGTTGTTGAAATAAATCTTAAAAGAGTTTACGGACCAAATGATTCAAAAAATGTCTGCAGGAGTTCAAGGGATCATAATAGACCTAAGAATCATTGAATTGAAAACTATAGATTGATGAATCAAAGAGATGGTTAAGAACCATAGACACTGAGACGCAATTCACACATAAAACAAGGCAAGAGACTTGTTAGATTTCTTTCAAATGTTAAAGTGTTGAAATTGAGGTATAACATCCATGAAATCAACATGGATGAACACCTTGCTAACTTAATGAAGGAAAACAAACAAAGAGTACGTATAAATGTTGATCACGAGTGTATTTGCTTAATAGTTGCTTGAAAAATTTATCAGAATTCTATAGGTTCTATAAGTAAGAGTTACTTCGCAGAAAAATAGTAAAGATCAAAACTAAATTAATAAAAGAACAATTTGGCTTGGCTTTCATACAAGTAATTTGAGAAGTTATGAAATCCTAAAAAGTTGTCCAAGTTATTTTGAATGCATGGATTGTAAAGCATCTCAATTTAGAAATCTGCGTTTTGGTAGGAAACTAAGAAGTTATGTCAAGGCGAGTGGGAGAATAGATAATTCTAATGATAAAGTAAATCTTAGATAAGATTTGCGTAAGATAAGGTTTAATTTGCAGATATCCTAAGATAAGCATAGATGTTCAATAAAAGTTATAGAACATATATAAGTACATTAGAATGCTTAGAATAAAATTTTAATTGCTAATCTCAATATGATTCCTATTAATCGGGAATTGATTGAGAAATTATACGAAAACGATGATACCCTAGCCAAGGCTGTGAAAATAATAGTCATACTAGAGCAGAAGCATTATAGGAAGTTAATTAGAAAAAGAAGACATCAGAAAAAATAAAACTCACAAATCAGGATCTGGCAATCTAGTTCCCTAAATCTATTTATAAAGTTGCATATGAGGATAAGGCTAATAAAACAATAATAGATATGCCAAATAACGAATCTGATTTAAGTTTGGTATATGGTTCTTTACAAACGAAATTAAGATACATTCACTATTCATTTTAATTTTATGGTTAAAATCAAAATGAATAATGTTCCCATGTTTGATATTTTGTACATTCTAGTATCCGGAAATATAGTATTCTAAATGTCCATAGTCGATCAGATTAATAGGAATTAATCTGAATTAAGACTGCTTGAATGCTTGGTTGGTTTACAGAGACAAAAGCTCAAATGTGGAGGACCAATATTCACAGACATTCATTAGAGAATGATGTCGGACATAACTCGCTTCAAAACATTCATCATGGGTCATTGTCATAAGAATCTTTGAAAAATGGAAAAATCAATATATATCCTTGGACCTAAGGAGTAAATTAAAGCTTACTTTAGTTATAGGTCGTTCCTTGATCTTATCTAACATTGTTACGTAAAAGGCAGTTATAAGGGTAAACATTAGGAACGGTTCTGAGATTAAGTGAGAGTTCTATTCTACCAAAGGGATTCTGTACTCTTATATTGATAAGAGAAGATATTAAGGCACCCTTTTTTATTTAAACTAATGCAAACGCTGTCACATCTTAACCAACGGCGGAATATATCGGGGCTTGAGTTCGATTGTTCAAAAGCTCATGGTGTTACTAGTAAATTTCAGTATTGAACATTCCAATTTATTACATAATACAATTTCATTCAATTGAAACATAGCATCCAATTTAACATTACAAATGAAAATCCAAAATACATAAGATTTTTTATTATTTGTTAACTAAATCCACTAATGCCTAGCTTATGTCTTTATGTTCTTCAGTCAACCTGTCACATATGTAATATACATTTGATCAACTATTTGTATAGCCCATGAGCACACATATAATTTATAATATGTATATAAATAAAGAGATGCATTACTAGTTTAAGTGGCAATATGCTTGAGTCTTTCTTTATATAAGTATTCTAGAAAGCATGCTAAACCTAAAGAATTCATAACAAATCATCATAAGTAGTTGTAGTAATCAAGTTTCTTTCAATATTCTTTGTCCTTTACAATTATGTAACATCCGAAAACTTTGTAACCTATTAATACAGATGCGAAATTTCAGTAACCGTTTATGTCCGAAAATTATATACTCGTTTGTAAGGTAATTATGATCTAAATAATACATACGATACAGATATTCGATAATGTACTGAAACGTTAAAAGCTTATTAATAATGTGCAAAATTTTGAGATCGTTTGAGTTCGAAATTTTTATGAACGTTTCTGAAGTATTTAGCATCAAATAAATATAAGTGTGACTGTTATACGATAGAGTATGAACATTATATAAGCTCGTGAATATTAAATATATGTGAGCAAAGTAGAAGGGATTTTAAAAATTGGACCTCAAAGTTCAAGGACACTAAGTGAAAGTTTATAATTAATTTGAAAGTTTAGAATGGAGTGACGTTTTGGTAGCATTTCAACCATAAATCAGTACTCCGATGGAAATGAAGGGTTTCAATCGACTAAAAAATGCCAGAAATAAATCGAATAAACGTCTAAGCTACATGGGCTCTTGAATGAGAATATAAGATTCTTCTTCGTGTGAGCTACGTAATATTACTTGTGTTTATGTGTCATGAACGATTTAAGATTAAGGTTATGAATCAGGATCAATCAGGGCTGGTTACGACATATACGACTATGCGGTAATAAACGTGGGGAGGGGGTGACAAGTCTGCGCGGGTTAGGATGTTTGTGTGCATAAAAGTCTCTGGGGGTGAACTTTTAATCAGGAATTCGTATGAACCAAGTGTTTCGTATGAGTTTAACATATTACATATATAAATGTGTGTAATATGCGTGTGTCAAATTGTAATAAATGTACAATCAAGATAGATGACCATAATGGAATTATGGTTGTGTGAACCGAGAAATGTAAAAGGTAGGAATTGGATAGGTGTGTCATGTGTGCACGTGTGTGAGCCATGGGTGAAGTATAAATGAATGTTTGTGAAAATAAGATGCGCATGGGATCTGCAAGTTTGTGATAAGAGTATGTGGTTTGCACATGGGAAATGGTTAGGAGTTGTGAATCTAGTTCATTCAGATGGGAGCATGTGGTTGAGTGAAAATAAAGATTACTATGTGTGAGTATGTGCATAAATGAGGTTCTGTTGGTTTGAGTTTGAGTGTGTTTAGCAAATGGGTATGAAGATGGGACTAAAAGGGTGTATATAAGATAAGGTTAAAAGAAATTACCAATACCAAAATTAGCCTCATAAAATCTATAGAGTAGGTGTTGAAGTTTGACAATGCTATGTACGATATTGACCGTTTGAAAGATCGGGCCCACTTGTGGTTTTGTCAAAGCTTATGGAAAATTATACAACGAATTAAGTTGAGTTCTAGTAGCCTACTTTTAATTAATTTATGATAAAATGTTTTAATAATATTTTTGGGTTGCTATGCATGTTTAAAATACTTTTACTAGGACAGTTTATGCTTATGTTGGTTTAAATAATTTAAATAATGCTATGTGTGAATGACTTATGTTATATAAAGGAATGATATTTGTTAGTTAATGTTATGTGATTGATTGTTATTGAGGAAGTCTTGTAACGGTAAAAGCCTGTTGACTGCGGGTCGGCATTTGCGGAAGTCTTATGTTTACACAAGTCTGTTAACTACGGGTTAACAGTTGATAAAGTGTTGTGCTTGCACAAGCTTGTTGACTACGGCTTAGCAGTTGAGGAAGTCTCGTTTTTATACAAGCCTGTTGACTATGGGTCAACAATTGAGGAAGTGTTGTGTTTACTCAAGCCTGTTGACTACGTGTCAGCAGTTGAGGAATTCTTGTGCTTATACAAGCCTGTTGACTACGGGTCAGCAGTTGACAAAAGTCTTGTGCTTGCACAAGCTAGCTGTCTATATGACATGCAGTTTATGGTGAAGTTTCTTCTCAATGTGATTGATGTATTGATAACATGTATGCTATTAATTTGAATATGTTTTTTGTTTTATAAGAATGCATAGAGATTTATAATACTAGTTTAGAACTCTCCAGCATAAAGCTGACTTGTGTTGCATGCATTTCAGGTTGAATAATTTGGAAATGATAGCGGGATGGATGGCGGCATACGTTGAAGACTACGCTGACATAGACTATCTCTCTTACAGAATTATTATAAATTTGATTATGTGTTAATGTTCGTTTAGTATTTGGAAATATAAGTTAGGTTGTTACTTTTCCGCAATTATGAAAAGTTTTTTTTTACTGTTTCAAAACAATGTGCTTGATGCTTGACCAACCGAGAAGAATCCTGGGTTCGGGGCCTGTCAAGTTTGCATCAGAGCCATAGTTTGAGAGATCCAGGTATTCCTAATGCCTGGACATAAGCTAACAATAGGACGAAATGATAAGAATGATAGTCAAAGGTAGATTTATGCCACTAGCATATGACATTTGAACTAAGTTGTGTTTAAATTGTAAATAAATTAGTAAGAAGTTGTGAATGATAATGTGTTCATGATTGGTATTGTTTAGAACCTATAAGTAAGGTAAATAGTTAATTACATATGATTAACATCATCAAAAATTTATAATGCTTATTACATCCTTAATTACTACCTTGATTGACACGTGGTTGTTTTCAATATGTCCATAAAACCAAAATGGTAGGAGAAAAGAGAGGAGGTGAACTTGATAGAGGCTGAGGTCGACCACCCAAAAACAAGAAGCAAATGTAGGAGATACAAGAGATTAATGAGGAAACCGAATTCAACATTGAATAAGGAAACAAAGAGGAGGAATTCAAGCTTGAACCAATGGTGCTAACTGCAAAGGGCCATATATGATGAATTTCATAAAATCTTACATGACATAATACCTTCAGTAAGAACCAAACCCAAAAAGGAAACAAGGGGCTAAGGAAGAAAAATAGAAAACTGAAGGGTCTAACAAAGAGCAAGATGAAGAAGATGTATTATTCATCAATACTAAAGGCAATTGTTCAAGTACAAAAGACCCCAAATGATGTTATTACAAAGCCTTCAAAGGGTGCAATCCCCACCATTTGATGGTAAGAAAGATGCAGTGGCCACCTGCCTTTGAATTTCGGCTATGGAGGCGGTTATCGCTATTAGTGAATGCCAGGCGGACCAGGCTATGAAAATTTTAGCTCATTCTTTTACTTAAGAAGCTGTACATTGGTGGAACATTGTCAAGCAACGAAAGACCGTTGCTAATGTAGAAGGCTTTATATGTGAGGATATCAAAGAACTAGTTACGGAACACTTCTGTCCATAGAATGAAATTGACAAAAACGAACGGGAATTTCTGACTTTAAAAGCCGGAGGTATGAATCATTGGCAATACACTTCAATATTTAATGAAATGTCAATATTGTTTCCACATTTGGTAAACACGGAGGAATGCAGACTAAAGTTATATGTGGAAGGACTACTCACCTAGGGTTCACACAAATGTAAAGGGGCATGTTCCCAAAACCTTTCAGTCTGCCGTAGAGATTAGCGGTACTTTCTCGGATGATGTTCTTGTAATCGAACCAAGAAAGGAGGAACCAAATTAAAAGTGGTCACTAAGATTCAAAAGGAACATGAATGATAACATGAGACTCCGTATGAAAAAGGTTAAGGTAGAAGAATTTGAAATATGCAATAAGGGCGGAAGGAAACATGTGGGAGAATATCATATGGGGACTAGTTTGTGCTACCTTTGTGGAAAAACTGGACATTTCTCCTTTAATTGTCCAAGTATGCCAAATTGTTATATTGTAGATTCGGTTACGTTAGCAAGAATATCCTTAGACCAAAGACAATAACTACTAGATCTAGCAAACCTGAAAGTAGCAAGGGAGGTGAGAAGCAAAAAGCAAAAGCTCGTGCCTTTACTATGACTAAAGATCAGGCAGACAATGACCCTGACATGGTTACAACTATTTTTGATTAATGATATCCCTACTTCACTGCTTTTTCATTCTAGTGAAAGCATGAGCTTTGTTGTTATTTCATTTTGTGATAAACTATGTGCTACTGTTAAAAAGATAGAACATGCCTTTAACATAGAAACTGCTCTTGGTAGATCCACTAGAGTAACATAAGCCATTGATGATTGTTACAATGATATAGAAGTTTATAGATTTCCTGTTAAGTTGTTTTTCATTTTTCTAGGAGGTTTTGACATAGTGTTGGGTATGGGTCGGCTGGCCAAACATGTGGCTAACATTGTCTGCTGAAGAAATATGATTTTCTTAACAGTCCTCAATTGGAGTTCAGTAACGGTCTATGGGGTTAAAGTTTTCAATGTGCCTAAAGTCATTTCAATGATTAAGGCAAATGAATTTATGCGACGGGGGTGCGGGGCTCATCTGGCCTACCTCATCGACAAAGAAACTAAGGTAGAAGCGTTGTAAGATGTACCCGTGGTGTGTAACTTTCCTAACATATTTCCTGAGGACTTATCGGGAGTTCCACCTGATTAGAAATTGAATTCCAAATGGATGTTGTGCCAGTAACATGTCTCCGAGGCACCGTATCATCTGGCTTCAATTGAGATGAAAGAATTGATGACGTAATTACAAGACCTTCTAGATAAAGATTTTATACAACCAAGTGTTTCACCCTGGGAGCACCGGTGTTATATGTGAAGAAAAAGGACGGAAGCATGTGAATGTGCATCGACTAGAGAGAGTTGAACAAAATAACAATAAAGAACAAGTATCCATTTATAAGGATTTTTGACCTAGGGGTAAGATGGTTTTCAAAAACTAAAGGTGAGAGAACAAGATATTTCGAAGACAACGTTTCGTACACGTTATGGACACTATGAGTTCCTTGTGATGTCTTTTGGGTTAACAAACGCTCTTGCAGCATTTATTGATTTGATGAATTGGGTATGTATACCTACGTTAGAACGATCAGCGATTTTGTTCATTGACGACATTTTAATACACTCAAAGAGTGAAGGTGACCATGCTTGCCACATACGGGAAATACTAGAAATTCTAAGAAGAGAAAAATTTTATGCTAAGTTCTCAAAATGTGTCTTTTGGTTACGAGAAGTACAGTTCCTAGGTCATGTTTAGTTCAGAAGGCATAATGGTGGATCCAACTAAATTAGAAGTAAATAAATGGAATCCTCCGAAAACACCGACGGAAGTTCGTAGTTTCTTCGGATCAGCAGGTTACTACAGAAGATTTATCTAGGATTTCTCCAAGATTGCAACACGTTGACGAAATTGACAAAGAAAGAAGTAAAGTATGATTGGGGTCCAACGTCTCAAGTCACAGCTTTTGAAGAATTAAAGAAGAGATTAATTCTAGCATCAGTGTTGGCATTTTCAGATGATATTGATGACATGGTAGTGTACTCGGGTGCGTCTTATATGGGTTTGGGTTGTGTGCTTATGCAATGGAGAAAGGCAATAGAATATGCCTCACGATAATTGAAAACCCACGAGGTCAATTACCCAACACATGAATGGAAATGGCTGCTATGATATTTGCTCTAAAAATATGGATGCATTATTTATATGGAGTCAAGTGTGCCATTTACACAAATCATAAAATCCAAAAATACTTCTTTGAACAGAAAAACTTGAATATGATACAAACAAGATGGCTTTAGCTACTCAAAGATTATGACTGTGAGAATTTGTAACACTCGGGAAAGCTCAATGTGGTGGCTAATGCTCTAAGTCACAAGACAGAACACCCTGCTATATGAGTAAGTCTTACACTTTGGTAGTAACGCCCATTTTTTTTGAATGAGCTCAAGGATGCATAGAAGAAAGGACTAAAGGAAGAAAATGTTTAATTTGAAAGAATCTTTGGCAATGTTAAAAGTCTAGAAGAAAACGAATTTGGTGTTAAGACTCAATTTGGTCGAATGTGGGTTCCATGAAATGGGGATATCATGTCAAATATTTTAGTCGAAGCGCATAAGTTGCGTTATTATATTCATCCAGCTACAACAAAAATGTATCAAGACCTCCGAAATAATTATTGGTGGCCAGGCATGAAGTTTAATGTAATGAAATACTTAATCAAATGTTTGACATGTGCACAAGTAAAAGCTGAGCACCAATCACCATATGGGTATGTGCAACCTCTTGAAGTCCTAGAATGGAAGTTGGAACATATCACGATGGAATTTATTACTAAGTTACCTCTCACGGCAAAACGTCATGATATTATTTGAGTGATTGTAGACCGATTAAGAAAATGTGCTCATTTCTTGCCTATACGTGAGACTTATGCGTTCCAGTTTATATAGTGTCTAATCACGACACAAGATTTATTTCATGGTTTTGGAAACAATTCCACGAATCCATGGGTACAAGATTGAATATTAGCACTACATATGATCCTTAGACAGATGGACAGTCTGAAAGGACTATCCAAACCTTGGAGGGTATACTCATAGCCTGTATTATTGATTTTGGTGGTAGTTGGTATGATCATTTACCATTAATGGAATTCTCGCACAAAAACAATTACCATGCTAGTGTTGGAATGCTACCATACGAGGTGTTGTACGGGCGACGTTGTGGAATACCTGTGTGTGGGGAGGGTGTAGGATAGAAAGAAGTAGGAAGCATAGTGGTAGATTTGACTGAAAAACTCCAACTATTTAAAGCAAGAATGAAAGATGCACAGGATCCACAAAAGTCATATGCTGATAAAAGGCAAAGACCAATAGAGTTTGAGGCAGTCGATCAGATAATGTTGAAAGTTTCACCATGGAAAGAAATTATTCGATTCAGAGAAAGAGGAAATTTGAATCCGAGATTTATTAGACCTTTTCGTATAACGGCGAGAGTCAGTAAGGTAGCTTATGATTAGATCTACCTAATGAATTGAGTGGAATTCTCCCGACATGTTACGTTTCGCACTTATGAAAATGTTGAGCAAATGATGTAGTATATGTACCGTTAAATGATATTGAAGTGGACGAAAATTTAAACAACATAGAAGAGCGGTGGCAATTATTTACAAGAAATAAAAACAATTACGCAACAACACAATTAGACAAGCTAAGGTTCAATGGAAACATCAAAACGGATCTGAGGATACATGGGAAACTGAAGAAGAAATAAAACAACTCTACCCATATTTGTGCAAAGTATAATAGGTTTCGAGGATGAAACCCCTTGTAAGGGGGTAGATTTGTAACATTCGAAAATTTTGTAACCTGTTAATAAACATGCGAAATTTCGGTAACCATTCATGTTCAAAATTTATATACACATTCGTAAACTAATTGTGATCAAAATGATATAAACTATACAAATATTCGATAATGTACTGAAACGTTAAAAGCTTTTTAATAACATGCAAAATTTTTGTGACCTTTGAGTTCGAAATTTTTATGAATGTTCCCAAAGTATTTACGTTCAAATAAATATAAGTGTGAATGTTATACGATAAAATATGAGCATGGTATAAGCTTGTGAATATTAAAGATGTGTGAGCAAAGTAAAATGTGGTTTTAAAAATAGGACCTCAAATTCCAAAGGCCCTAAGTAAAATTTCTAACTAATTCGAAATGTTAGAATGGAGTGACGTTTTGGTAGTATTTCAACCACAAATCAGTAGTGCCATGGAGAAGAATGATTGAATCGACTAAAGAATGCCAGAAATGAATCAAATGCACGTCTAAGTTACACATGTTCATGAATGACAATATAACATTCTTTTCTTTGGTTGAATGGCAATTCATCCGCTCTCTTGTGAAGGCGGAAAGTGAACAAGAGAAATAACAATTTTGCTCTATGACACCCTGCAAAAATCCAGGTCAGCATTTTGTTTAATTTAATAATATTTTAAATTATTAAATCATACGCCGCACTTAATTTAAACTAAGTTATTGTGACACGTGGCATGATAGTCCAAACACAGACAATTGAACAATAATTCGATGAATTATCAGAAACGCACACATGTACCTCAAACTCACAAATGTTGGTGAATTGTCAGAAAAATAATTCAATTAACAATATTAACCAATATCTGAGCATGTAACAAATTGAAATCTGACACAAGTCAAAAAACAAAGAACGATAAATGAAAATTTAACGATAAACAAATCGAATAAATAAAAATGGGTAGTTGGGTCTTCCCAGAACCCGTCACGGTACTCGACGAACCTCAGCGAAATCCTTCGCGGTACGAGAAGGATTGTGTGAATGCTTGATAATACATGACAATGTGTTATGTGATAACATGAACAAGTAAGGAAACTAGCAAGCTTAGAATAATAAAATGAGAATTTTATGCTAACTTACTAAATATAGAAACTTACTAAAAATAGAAAGCTGCTAAAACTAGAAATTTACTATATATAATAAATTTTCTATTAAACGTGCTTTATGTGTTTACGTTTACTACGTGATAATTGATGAACATTTATTAGCCAATAATGAGCTAAACGAGTCACCAATGAATCGTTGAGTCAACACGAACTAACTTGGTCACACATGGTCAAACACAACAACTTGGAGTTGTTGGGCATGAACATGAACACGAATGCGAACTCGAACTCATATATCCTATGTGATATAGGTAACAGATAACGGACAAGCAAGCTTAGCACTCGTACAAACTCAATCACAAGTGAGTTTACAGCCCCTTTTCTCTTAAAATGTTTTTCAAACTTCAAACTAGGGGAGAATACATGAAAACTATTTGTACGAACATTTTGTATGATTGTTGGTTTATTGGAACAAACTCAAAAGTGTCTTATATCGTTTAAATTCCTTGCACTATCATACCGTTAATGTAAGCACAACTATGTGAGCTTAAATAGTACTATTTGGTTTCACAAACCCCACACGGCACCATACTGACTCCAGGTCAGGACGTGTGTATACTCGACCCACCGCGCCATTGTTTGTGTGATAGACATGGTGGAGGCAAGAAAAAATAGTCTAGTTCGGTAGTGACGCAACTGGCACTTAGGGCCTCGGGCCTGGAAAACATTAATAACCAACATATCATATGGGAAACTGATTTTATGTACTTTACTTTTGACTTAAACTTGCGAATTCACCAACTTTATATTGACAGGTTCTTAACATGTTTTCACAGGTAATAATCACGCTTAAGGCTAGGACAGCACTTAAGGAGAAATCAAAGAGTGAAGCATGCATACTTAAATGTTTTGGAAACATTTTATGTTAATATTTATGCAAACAATTTAGATTTTGTACAACTACTGCTTGTAATTTTTAATTCCTCTATAGAACTCTTTAAAATATTTTCGGATATTTATAACATACCCACATATTTTGAAATACATATAGAGTTGTTCTATATGACCAAAGTATCTGATCCTAAAGCATCACACCCAGCAGCCTGACATCGCAAGTGGTAATTTGGGGGGTGTTACAGACTGGTATCAGAGACTTAGTTATAGAGAACTAGGTTTGCATGTAGTTAACTTAGACTATATTTGTGGTCTCTACACTTATACTTTGCACCGTATACGTACTTATGATAGCATAATTAACAATTATGTCGAGCAATGGAAAGGAAACCCAGGGAAACGCCCTGCTGTTGAGACAGCTGAGGAAGCAGAGAGGAAGCTAAGGAGGATGGTGTCCTTAGCCGAGCTCATAGTCCCTAACGAGATAATCCACATTAGGTCAACTAATCATAGCCAGCACTCGGACTAGTACCCAGACTTGATTCGATAATGGGTTAATGGAGAGCATGTACCTCCACCCTAGACACCAGGCGCGGTCCTGAGCGCGACTACACTACCATTACTCGAATACCCGATGTAGCATGCATTCGCAACCTTTGTTGCAACGATGGATCGGGAGATCCTTAACATGCAAGATGCAGCGGGTGCTATCACCGGCCTACTTAAGATGGAGCACATATTATGAAGAAAATAAAGCAACTCAAGGAAGAGTTGTTCGTCACAGACCAGTGTCACAACAATCTGGTTGTCACGATGCATAGGATGCGCGCTCAGATGCACGCGCTGACATCTTGAGTCGAGTTAACCGAGGCTAGAGCAGCAGTAGTTGAGGCTAGGGTACGTAGCAGCCAAGACAATAGTCGAGGCAGTAACAGCACATGTAGTCGAAGAGCAGACGCTAGAAGAGGAGGAACCCATGGAGGAGGAAGAGGAGGAGCCCATGGAAGATGATGAAGGACCAGTAGAGAGTGCAGACGCAGTCTCCACTAACATGTCGGTGAACCAGTGATAGGTTCTATTTCCTGGACTATAAACCTAGATGGACGGGTTGTGCCCGTACAACTATTTTTGATTGTAATGTTTGCATTAAAAAGTACTTTGTAACCTTATCACGTTATTAATCAAATATTGCCATTTATTTCAAAATGTTGGATTTATATGTACGGTGTATATCTTATAATTCCTAACATCCAGTAACACATCATTGTTTATTTTATTCACATATAAACAAGAAATGGCAGGGAGAGGACCATATGAATGATCAAAGAGACGAGCTATCGAATCAGCAGCGATCAAATCGATGGTCGAGCGACATGTCAACAAAGCAATAGCTAACTATGGAGCTCCGTACATTTAGAGCGAGTCCAGTTGAAATGATAACGGTAAACGAACCCCAGATTTCTTGGTATAACGTATTGAATATAAAACCAAAACCTAACTTAAGATCCTAAACAAGTCTTAATCATTGAACATAACATCGTAACACCAGTCAAAGGGATTCTAGTTCAAGACGTTCCTTAGCTGCCATCCCCATACTTTCAAGGGATTGAAGGGGGCAGTGGGACAACTTCGATGGTTGGAAAATGGCGAATCAGTGTTCTAGATGTGTGACTGTGTAGAGGAGAACAATGTGAAGTTCGCAACAGTGACACTAGAGAGCCAAGCCCTCACATGGTGGAATTCTCATGTCCAGAAACTGGGTTTCGAGGCTGCTAACTCGATCTCTTGGGAGGAATTCACGAGGATGTTGAAGGAGGAATATTGTTCTCATAAGGAGATCAAGAAACTGGAGGAAGAATTATGGCTCCCAAAGATGGAGGGATATGAGATAGAACAGTATACACAGCGGATTCCATGATCTGTGCATACTGTGCCTGGGAGTGGTGACCCTTGAATATATTTAAAAATATTGAGCAGTACATCAGTGGACTGCCAGAGTCGATCCAGAGCCTGGTTACTGCAGCTGACCCCACACTATTCAGCCTATGTTAGGAAGATAAGGACTGATGAGCGTCAACCACACTCTCCATCTTTGAAGAAAACCACGTGCAGCTCAACTACTAAATAACACCTAGGGATGGTTCGCAAAAGAAAAAACTGTGGACTCTTCTCTCATCTAAAGACATTAGCTGGTCTTTCTCTTATCGGAAGACAAGAGTTGATAGGAAGACAACTACAGATTTGGAGACAGCCACTGATCAGGTAATAAC
>SZYD01000154.1:0-33089 GCA_009363875.1 Mikania micrantha | reverse complement strand
AAGCAAAGAAACAATAAGCAGGATGAAGAGTCAGGAAACTTGTTGCCATGAAGCAGTGGGTTGACCAACTAGTGATCAGGTAACTTTATAATTCATGCCCAATTTTTAGTAAACACTAATATTGCAGTGTGAAGTGACACCAAATTCATGCAACTAATTGTGTGACTAAGTAGGGTGTTTGTTTTATGTGTTGTAGCTTGTAAAAATTAAGAAGGGGGCATGTTTTTAATGGATGGAATGAGGGCGTTATCAGCTTTGAACTAGAGATTGATATGTTTGAGTATCTTTCTTATTACTTCACAAGTCACATTAGATATAGGCCAATAAAGGGAAACTTGATGGGAAAAAGATTTATCACAAATGTTCATAAAGATTATGTTTGATCAGATCATAGCCCAGTTAGTTCAGTTTTTCCAATTGAAGTTGAGTGTTTGACCCAAGAAAGTTACACAGGGCTCTCAACTTGCAACAGCATCAGAGATCAAAAATTCAATACAACCATCACAATATCAAAATCAATAAGCATTCAAAGGTCAATTTCAAAGATCCAACAGCATCACAAGATCATAATTTCAAAATCAAAAGTCAATTTCAAAGATCAAAATTCAATCTCAAACAGTATCACGAGAACGTACCTTCGGTGGAGTGACGGGAGAAGCTTGGGTCGACGGTCGAGCGAGGGAGGAGATGATCGACGTCGAGCGAGATGGAGGACATGATCGGTGGAGTGACGGGAAAAGCGTCGCGGTGGAAGAGGCCCGTGGATCGAGGAAGAGGGTGCGTCTATGGAGGAGATAATGGGGGAGATGTTCCCAAACCTAATTGTGAGCCGCTGGGGAAAAAAAGACATGGGAAAGGCATTCTCATATCTGCGCGAGAAAGAGGTGATGCAGACAATTTTTAATGAAAAACTCTTCCAAAAACAAACAAGCTGCAGCTTCCTACCTCTGCCCGTTTGTCTGCACGGCGCAGACAAAGAGGTCAGGAAGATCTTCTTGAAAAAAACAAACAAAACCTAAGTGATTTGAATCCTAAAAAATGTGGTTTGTAGTTATTCATAGAACCATATGTAGGAGTTTAGCTGAATTTTGAATGAATGTTTAATCAAGTGTTTTATGTTATAGAAACTAGAACTACGTGTGTGTTATGCTTTTAAAAGTTAAAACTATCAATTACTAGTTGCTATGCATATTGAGTTGCAATTAATTTGGATAGGATTTTGGTAAATAGAGAAGTTATGTAGAAATCCCTATGTGTGACATTACGGTTCTTCTGCAAATATAGACGTGTTAGAATTTGAATAAACGAAAATTTAATTGAAAAAATCTTGGTTGGTTATGATTTTTAAATTCCTGAGATATAAATATAACTAGACATGTTTATACAAGTCATGAGAAAAGCAATAACATTTGAACCCTCGCCGATCCATTCGTAATAGCCTTCAATAAAAGCAATTGCCATCTGGTCTATCCAGCGTACGTACTCACATGCGAAGTTAACATATAAAATGGAAATGAAATTTGTGCAAGAAACCAAAAAAAAAAGAGAAACAATTACTATCCGGTCTATCTAGGGTACGTAATATTTGCCGTTTGAAATTGAGTATATAAAAACGGTCCGTGCACGTGACCAAACAAAGTGTAACCTACCCGTTGGAATAAAAAACTTTTAAAACGTGTCAATAATTGCTCACTTTGTTACAAAAATAAACAGGAAACGTTGTTGCGTGAAGCACATGGTGAGTCTCTTCCGCCGATAAAAAGCTGGCTGTTACTCCGATTTTATCACCGGGTCAACTCCGATCACCTTCTGAACACACACATGGCAGCATCTTCTTCTTCAATGGCGCAAGCTGTCTTTGCACCTCGATCGTCAACCACGCCGTTTCATCGCCCTTCTTTTCGCCTAATCTTCGTCTTCTACCTCGATCAGCTACTTCTCTGTTTACAGCTTCCTCCAAGCTCCAGAATTCAGGTAAAAAAAGCTCAGTTTTCCTCTTTTTGCAGCAAATTCATAGGCGATATAGTAAGGATCATGACTAGTTTTTATGTGTTCCAAGTTGCGAAGGTTGATTGAATTGGATGTTTTGTTGCCCTAATTTGATTAATGTATCATTCCACTTAAATTACTAGTCTCTGTTTGGGTTTGCTAGACTTTCATCTTTTTCAGGACTTGGTCCAGGATTGAAGTAGACCTGGGAAGATTTTTAGAACATTAGATAAATGTAGTATGCTTCTGCCTGTTGTATGATAGTATGTCTCCATATGTTGCCACTTGTCATGTCACCATTTTTCTTATATTCGTAGCTTTATTTCATAATCGAATTTTGCTTGATTATGCTTTTATGTGAATGTATGTTTGTACCTGAGATGGTGGTCTCTCTAGAAGCAACTCTTTCTTTTGTGAGGTAAGGTTTGCCTACACCCTGCCCATCCCAGACCTTATAAATAGGTATGATATAAGTAGGATAAACTGGGTATGGTTGTTGTATTCGTTGGATCTCTAACAACCTGAGGTTTGGTTTACTTCAAAAGTGATTTTGCATCTTTACAAATGAACAATATGTGTAGAAGTCGAGAATGGATGATCATAGTACTTAGACTTGAATTAGGACTAAGAATAGATGTTAATTGACCCCTCTTGATGCACACATTTGCGATTAATGTAGACTAGATTACAAGTTTATAAGATTTTGGGAACTTGAAATTAGTCTGTGGATTGATGTTCATTGGTGTTAATCTGTGGATAGATGACAAGCTTATAAGATTTTGGTAACTTTTTGAGGTCTTGCTTACATTAAAAGTGATTTTGCAGCTTTTACAAATAAACAATATGTGTAGAAGTTGAGAATGGATGATCATAGTACTTATACTTGAATTAGGACTAGAATTGATGTTAATTGACGTCTCTCGATTCACACATTTGTGATTAATGTAGACTAGATTACAAGTTTATAAGATTTTGGTAACTTGAAATTAATCTGTTAATTGATGTTAATCTATGAATACGTTACAACTTTATAAGATTTTGGTAACTTCTTGAGTTCTTGGTTATATCAAAAGTGATTTTGTAGCTTTTACAAATGAACAACATGCGTAGAAGTCGAGGATGGATGATCATAGTACTTAGAGATAAATTAGGACCAATAATTGATGCTAATTAACATCGCTTGATTTCATACTATAATCAAATTAAAGGGATATAAATGCTCAATTTTATGGTGTAATTTTTGTTAAAAAATAATGTCATATGAAAAAGTTACGTGTTTAAAAAAATAAAGTTAACAAACAAACAAACTTATATACCCAATATATTCCCACTCTTCATTAGGTTTTGGGGGAGAAGGATAAAGACAAACATTACCCCTAACCCAGTTGGGCACTTGGGCTAGAGAGGTTGCTTTGAAGGAGTCACTGGCTCAAAGTTATCGTTTAAAGTTAATCATGTCAACGCTTTTAACGTTATTTTCACAAAATAAGTAAAATAACATTAAAATTAGTGAAAAAAGTTAACAATTGTAAGCTATACCCAACCTTACCTTTGTGCGTCTTCTTACCCTTTTCGTGGAAAAAGCGCAATGTATGCTGAACTTTTCCTATCTATCTATATATATATATATTCAATTGAGAACCAAGAAGCATTTATGGGTGCAATTTTTTATTTTAAAATTAAAGTATTAAATCATGTGACTATAAATAAAATTTTTTTCTTAATAATTTGTTTCTTATTTTAATGCATCTAGCACATGGCTTGTATCCTATGATAACCAAACATTAAAGAGTTAACATTTAAATCCATTTCTAACCACTTGTTTTGAATCTTGAAATAGAATGTGTGGTTTACATCAAAGTTGAATAAAAAAAAATGAGTTTGGGATAAAAAAAAGACAAATTTAATATGATTTGATGTGGACCGCACATGTTTTTTCAAGACTTAAAATGGATAGCAGAATTTGGTTTAAGGTTAACTCTCTAAGGTTGGGTTATCATACGATTAGGGGTGTTCACGAACCGAGCTTGAAATCTTGGCTCGGACTCGACTCGTTTTTAACCGAGCTGGCTCGGCTCGGCTCATTTTTGGCTCAGTTTTTACATAAGAAATTTAATATTTGAATTGCATTTGTTGGCCATAATTGTTCAATCCAAGTTAACGGGTCAAAAGTGTCATTAGTTTAAAGTATGTTTTTGAGTGAATTATGTATATGTAATTAGTTTAGGGTATATTGTGTCAAGATGAAAACCTTGTAACCGTGGTTAGGGTTATATATACGCAACCATAGTTTGTTGTAATGTCATCGATCATATCTATCCCAAAAACATACGTACTTTGTTTTGTGTTCTTGTTCTTGTTCTTTTTGATTTTCTTGATTATGGATTGCAAAACGATTCACCGTGTTCATCAATTGGTATCAGAGCGGAACGCTCTTGGGGCTATAAGAATCAATCGGTGATTGATCGTATTGAAGAATCGAGGGAATCGGTTGAAGAAATCGTCGTTGCATTCCAGAATCAAGGAATCATATTCCTTAATTTGGTTTCACGAATCTGAATTGTTTGTTCGGTTGATCAAGGAAAGAACAGAGATTGTTTTATTCTCTGTTGATAACATTGATTTTGGCGAACGTTTAGTTCTTGCGTTTCAGGTTTGTTGTTTGTATCAAATATACCGATAAAAGGTTGTTGTTCGATCAATCAAGGAAAGAAACATAGGGTTGTTTCATTTTGATTTTGGCGAACCAAACTCATTGCTGCAAATAGACGAACTTGTTGCAGCACCTTGGGAACAAGTTTTGTTCTTTTGTTAAATTATAGCAGATTGTTTGGGTGATTTAATAAGGAACAAGAGAACATTTTTTGTTCTACTCCTTTGTTTCCTTTCAATTGATTGAGAATAAACTATTACTGGAACAATTAAACGCACGATCAAAAGGAACAGAAGCAATTTGATTATTTGATTAATACTCTAGAGAAACCAAAATTTTTGTTTTCATTTTGATCAATTAGAGAGAATCAATCATCACCAATAATTTTTTGAGTTGTCTGTTGTTAGTCCAGAGGACCAGTTTGTTTATCGAGAAGACATGACTGTTGGTGAATCACAAAGGGGACAGAACTTGCAAGTTTCTGTCGTAAAGAGTCAAAGAAAAAAAAGACAGAAAGTATATGCGTTTGTGTTAAAGCTTGTGTATGTGTTGGGACTATGGCGAATATATGAGAACAAATGAAAGGAATTGTTGGTGTTTCAAGATTGATCATAGAAAAGGGGATGATTGTTGGTGTTTATGTGGACATCAAGATAGGCAAGGTTAGAAAATTTTGAAATTGGTGTTGGCTATACACAAATCAGAAGACCAGGCCATGAGGGATACAGTTGTTTGCATGTGATTTGTTCCATCAATAAAAAGCCATGTGGGCTGTGTTTGGGTGGATGATTGGAACCAAATGCAATAGGGTCAAGTGCAAATCCGAGAGAAAACAATGTGTGTTTCTGTGATGAGTTTGGTAGATCCAAAAGGGATCATTTAGCCATGTTTTTCAAAGCAATATTGAGTCAAGAGGACCAGAGGAAGATTGCTCAGTTTAAAACACAATTGTATTCAAATTTGCATTGGATTCGCAAAGCAAAAAAAGAAGAGAGTATGGCAAGCACTAGCATAGAAGATTCAAGACAAGAACAAGTGAAGGCTCAGCATGGATTAAACAATTAGGAGGGTGAATGTTGGCCATAATTGTTCAATCCAAGTTAACGGGTCAAAAGTGTCATTAGTTTAAAGTATGTTTTTGAGTGAATTATGTATATGTAATTAGTTTAGGGTATATTGTGTCAAGATAGAAACCTTGTAACCGTGGTTAAGGTTATATATACCCAACCATTGTTGCAAAAGCCGTCCTCCAAGGCCGAGTACTCGCTCCAAGGCATTGTCCCGAGGCCGAGTAATTTATGAGTATTACCCGAGTACTCCCGCCTAGGGCCGAGTATTGCTCGATTACTCGCTCCAAGGATTTATTCCGACCTAGTAGCGACTAACAAATTTTGCAACCTTGTACCCAATCATAGTTTGTTGTAATGTCATCGATCATATCTATCCCAAAAACATACGTACTTTGTTTTGTGTTCTTGTTCTTCTTCATTTTGATTTTCTTGATTATGGATTGCAAAACGATTCACCGTGTTCATCAGCATTCACCTCAACTCGGCTTGGTTCATTTTTGGCTTGGTTTTTACATAAGAGAAGAGGTGTGAATATGTGGAAATAGGAATTAAGAATATGATTTAGGAATTAGGAATTAGCGGAGCACGTGAGAATTGAGATTCATTTCGTATTTCCGTCCTCTTTTCTTTATTTTTTTTATTTTTATTTTTTTAATTTAATTACAAAATAACACCAAAGTATATTTATTATTGAAATTAACCGTATAGATTTATATTTTAGTATAGTATGTTGTACAAACGAGCCGAGCCACAAGTCGAGCATATGAGCCGAGCTACGAGCAAGCTACGAGCCGAGCCAGCCCTGGCTCGGACTCGGCTCGGTTACAAAATGAGCGGGCTCGGTTACAAACGAGCTTTATCCGAGCTTTTTCCGAACGAGCTACGAGCTTCGAGCTTTTTAAACGAGCTACGTTGCCTATTTTGCGCCTTTTTCATGGTTTATAGTATCAATAATCAACTATAATTATTGTTGTAAAACTCTCCGAGTACTCGTTGACTAGTTTAAGTACATACCCCTTTCTTGTCTACTGACCTAGCAGCGCTTAGCGACTTTTGCAACCATGACTATAATATCTAGAATAACCGAAACTTATGTTTGTGAGGAAAAAATCTTGTGACTACAAGACTGCATCTTGTCCAGTGAATGCTAAATGTTTACAATCAGCTGTTGTGTTTTTATATGACACTTGATAGAATTGATATGGTAAAAACCTTGATCTGCTTCTCATTGATTCACGTATATATAAACATTTACAAGTATCTCATAATTACAATTGACATCCCTATTATTTGTGTGATTTATCTAATCTATTCTAAATATAGATTATATCTAATACACCCCCTCAGTCTAAGGGGGAGGATCACGAATGCTTAGACTGGATCTGAAATCCTGAAACAGAACGCGAGGTAAGCCTTTGGTGAAGATGTCTGCGAGTTGATATCTAAAGTGGATGTCAAGTTCAATATGTTTGGTTCGTTGATGCTGAATTGGATTTCCAGACATGAAGATGGCGCTGACATTATCACAATAAACCATTGATGCTCTTTTAATGGGGCATCCTAACTCAAGTAGCAAATTTCGAATCCAGCATAATTCGGCTACGACATTTGTGACTCCTCGGTATTCGGCTTCAGCACTTGATCGAGAGATCGTTGTCTGGCATTTGGATGACCAAGACAGAAGATTGTCACCTAGAAACACACAATAACCGGAGGTGGATCTGTGAGTGTCGGGACATCCTGCCCAATCCGCGTCTGTATAAGCAATGAGGGATGAAATAGGGCTGCAACGTAGGTGTAAGCCCATAGAAATGGTGCCTTTGACATACCGAAGGATGCGTTTGAGAGCATTGAAGTGTGAAGTCCTCGGGGAATGCATGTGCATGCACACCTGCTGAACTCTACTCCTTGCGTTTTTCTTGGCTACCCGCTTAATCACCGAGGGTACAAATGTTATGACCTTCAAACACACAAGGTCATCATCTCTCGCCATGTTGTTTTCGATGAAACTATCTTCCCCTTCTCCACTAATACTTCAAACATTTCCAAATATGATTTTCTTCATTCTACCGACCATCACCCCTCCATTTGGTCTCAAGTCACTGGTCAACCAGCACCATCCCAACCAGCCCCTCCCACACCAACAGCCCCTCCATCCCCAACAGCCCCTTCCACTCCCTCAGACCCTAACTCAACACCAACTTCAATCCCCTCACCTTCCCAATTCCCACCTGCTGCTGTTTCTAAACTGCCACATCAGCCACCTATACCTTCGGCCCAAACCCCACCTTACCTTGTCTACACACGTCGGCCCCTAAAACACACCCGCACCACCCCCACCACCCCCAGATCCACCCCGCCGTATCATGGTATCACCCTAATCGATCCCTAGCCGGCCCTACCACCTGTTCATCACCGTCGATCCCTCTGCTTCTCTTCTTCTTGTTCGATCGATCACAATTCCTCTCTTCTGTTCGATCAATCTTCTTCCAATGGCTCTGATACCATGATAGAATTGATATGGTAAAAACCTTGATCTGCTTCTCATTGATTCACGTATATATAAACATTTACAAGTATCTCATAATTACAATTGACATCCCTATTATTTGTGTGATTTATCTAATCTATTCTAAATATAGATTATATCTAATAACACTATGATGACTTGTGAGCCCAATATTCATAATACCTCCATGAAACAGGATCCAGAAGGTTATCATATTGCATTAAAGCATCTTCAGAGGATACATCTGAAACTTCAGAAGTTGGGGAACTGATTTCCGGCTTGAAGGAAAAAGTGAGCCACTATTTTTATCTTCTGAAAACCCAACCTTTCAACCTCTAAAAAATTTCAGTTAATATCACGCTTGGTTATATTATTTATCTTTTAACAGTGGAATGCACTTGAAAACAAACCGATGTTTGTCATCTATGGAGGAGGGGCTGCTCTTGGTGTTTGGTTATCTTCAACAGTCATTGAAGCATTCAATGGAGTTCCTGTGGTAAATTACCACAAATTTGCATGAAAATATACAATTTTTCGTTTTCTGAAAACGTGTTTTTATTTTTCTTTACATTTCCCCATCATTTTTTGGGATCTGCAAGTTTTCTGGTTTCGGTTTCTCATGTTTCCCCAGAAAAAAAAATATCATTGTTAAAATAAATTTGAGTCTTCGTCCTTTTGCAAGCAGATTCCCAAGTTTTTGGAACTGGTAGGACTTGGATACACTGGATGGTTCATCTATCGATATCTACTCTTTAAGGTTAGCCTTCATCTTTGAAATCGGTTTTGTTTGTTCCATTTCTTGCAAACATTTTCATTTTCATTTTAATTTTGTGTCCCTTTTAATGTTCACTTTATGCATGTTCGTATCAAAACCGAGCCTTTTTTCTGCAGTCAACTAGAAAGGAGCTAGCGGATGATATTGAAGCATTGAAGAAGAAGATTATTGGATCAGAATAAAGGAGGTTGATTGCTGACAGGTTTCTCTTTTCCACATTAAGCTTATATGGGCTATACCCGCTAAAAACAAGTTTTTGCCTAAAAATCTAAAAACACGTATTCTTTGTATGATTTCTATTTTTCTTGTACTGCATTTTTAATGAAGTAAAAAAAACAAAAATCCAGTACAAAAAAAAAATCCAATATACATAATAGGTGTTTATATATTATTAGGCAAAAACTTGTTTTTACTTGATCATATCCCATAATGTTGATCAAAATTTCTTATGTGTCATATCTTTTGCCATCAAGTATTTAAGTTTATGATGTTATATGTATTTACACTTTTCTATCCTGTTGTAAATTTGCTAACTTTTATTGGAAATAAATTAACATCTTGATGATGTTTATGATCTGTTCATCAAACTTTGAATCT
Organism: Mikania micrantha; assembly: GCA_009363875.1. Classification (NCBI taxonomy): domain Eukaryota; kingdom Viridiplantae; phylum Streptophyta; class Magnoliopsida; order Asterales; family Asteraceae; genus Mikania; species Mikania micrantha. Next base: position 23,496 of record SZYD01000154.1, on the reverse strand, counting down.
AGTGCTTCCTAATAAAGGAAGCAATAAGTCATTAGATTATAAATTAACATCTAAAACGTTACTGATTATATAGTATAGACTCTTAAATAACATACATGCATAGGTGACCCCCTATACCTACAAACACAATCTCACATTTTTTAGAGTAAATTACTGATTGTGTCTTTTAAAACTGTAGCGATTTGTTGGTTTTGTCCTTTAAATTCAAAACTTACTAGCGATATCCCTATTTTAAATTTTTTGCACTGGTTATGTCCTTGTCACTAACCTTGTTAAATGGTACCATTAAAAATCCCATGCTCCAATCTCGTGATGGGTAAAATGGTCACGTGTTTGGAGAATGGGATTTTTAACGGTACCGTTTAATGGGGTTAGTGGCAAAGGATATAACCAGTGCAAAAATTTTAAAATAGAGACATTCCTAGTAATTTTTTTAATTTAAAGGACAAAACCATCAAATCACTACATTTTTAAAGGACACTCTCAGAAAATTACTCTTTTTTTAACTCAACCAAATACGTATACATATGGATGACTCAGAAATTATTAAAATTAGAGGCGGCAAACAGGGTTTTTTTAAGAACAAGTTTTAGTTTTGGTCAACAAGGTCAAAAACCATGTAAAGATAGAATTGGTTCCAGTTCAGTTACGGTTTTTGGCTGGGTAGAGTTAATACCGATACGGTTTCGGTTTTGGTTATAATTTATATGAGAAATTGAAACTTTATGTACCTGCCGATTCAGGGATGATGGGTTTTGGTCCCAGGTAGAGTAATTGGGTTCACTTCTGGAACCGTTTTTTTTTTGCCCAACTTTACATAAAATAACTAGAAGACTTCACCGATCCACCCATGACCCGTTTGCCCAATAATCGTGGTCTGAATTAATAACCCATGTCCATGAACTTGCTTTTAAGTTTTAACCCGTCAATGAAAATTGATTACCAGAATCACATCACAAGATCACAAACACATATTTAGATCATAAACTAGATCTAGAATTCTTTTATTAGGTCAAAAGAAAACTCGTTCCTATACTTTTATCCCAATCGTTCACGCAACTGATCATATAAAAACACTTGAATATCAAGAACTTTGAATTTATTGAAATTTCTTGTACGTATGAATTTTGGAATCAACGAATCATACATATGTCAATTCAGGGACTTTGGTTTTCGACACAAAACCTCTTGTATAGACATAAATTACATAATTGACTCAAAGTACAATTTTAGGCTAATTACATAAATGACCTACTATGTATAAACTTGAGTTAATGATTGGGATTAGCCTTCACATTTAACCAAGTAATTCACTAATGATGATGAATCTGACCCTTACTAATGTCTTTTTTAGCATATTAACCCTCTCTAATTCTCCATTAATATGTTCATCATTGATGTAATCAGCTTCAACACACTTCTTATAAATGATAGGGTGTGTCATATGTTTGCTCCTTTCATGAATAATAAAGTTTCCATTGAGGCAATAACTGAAACATTTATTTTTTTCTTCCTTCCTTCCATGATATTGCAGTTGATACCATAAACTAAGATTTGTAAGATAATAATACTGCTGTTTGTTGCTTTTTATTACATCATTTTATAGGTGAATTTTCAAAGTAGAATACTGAACTTGTAGTTCTTTTTTTTTCTATATTAATCTATTAACTACTATTACTAAAACCAATAATTATAGTCTTTGTGCTTCCTATAAGCAGTTTTGAAAATCTCGGTCTCCTCAGCCGAGTACTCGACCTCGACAAGTACTTGGGAATCGGGCACCTTCCGAGGCGATTTCATGCAAGTCAGCCTCAATTACTTGGACGCGGTCAAGCTCAGTCAAGTTGGATTTTCGTTGCTTTTGACCGATTTTCTCTGATTTTTACCAGTTTTTGTTGTTTTGTACTTATTTTTGTTTGATTTTCATTGTATCTCAAAGAGATGCCTTTAGTGATTACCATGTCTATTATTAATAATAATATTATATAAAAAAAATATCAATTTTTGAAATATTTTATAATTTCATCATGTATCTTTTTTATTTGTATTCATATTTACTTTATCCGTTCTAAATATTAGTAAAGTTATGATATTTTACATATATATAATTTTCTAAAAATTATTTTCTTTATAATTTATCAAATCCGAATACTCGCAACTCCCCAGTCATCCAAACCGGTAGCGCATAGTGATTTCTCCAACTGTGCCTATAAGTGATACCAAAATCCTTTATTCCTTTGATATAACATATCACTTGTTTAACACCATTTAGAATTTTAGATGATGCTCTTTTGGATCTTGCATAAACCCACCAAGTAATCATGCTGAGTTACATAAATCAGGTATTGTTTGTAGTAAATACCTTTAACCATCCAATCAGACTTTCTGTAACTTTTACTGAATCTCTTCATTTTTTCTCGGTTTTATTCTATTGTCCATTGGTGCTTTGGTTTCATTTCTATCTAACATATTTGAAAATTGTATCGACGTAACCAATTTTCTTAGTTGATATCTCACTCCTTGTTTGGGCAATCTCTATACCTAGATACCCAACAACCTTACCCAGTATATTCTCACTTCTCAGTAGGCTCTGGGGGGAAGGATAGATACAAACCTTACCCCTATCCCAATTGGGATAGAGAGTCTGCTCCGAAAGAGTCCCCGGCTCAAAGTTATTGTTTGAAGTTGATCATCCCAATGATTTTAACGTTATTTTCACAAAATAATTGAAATAACGTTAAAATTAAGGCACTTTTACTTTTGCCCCTTAAGGACCCACACATATATACATTATATGCGTGCATCACAAATGGGACGTCAACTCACTGATAGTCAATAAAACCAACTCACTGAGTTAATAAAACCAACTCACTGATTTCTAATTTCTCTTTCATTTGAGACTTGAAATGATCAATTTCTTTTCTTGGAGTTATAGTTGTATTAGATTCATCTACATAAACTTCAATCAAGAAATGCACTTCTTACTTGTATTTATTTGATGGCAAACATGCATTTAGAGGGTTGTTTATCTTAGAACCAAATTATGTTGAGCATCATGAGAAATGCATAATGCATTTGTACATATTGCACTATGTACAAGTGGCCGGAATCTTGAGCCGGAGGTCTCATATAAAGCAACATCTCTATCACATTTTGGAGTAAGGGCAAAGTTTGTCTTTATTTCTTCCCTCTCAGACCCTACTCAAAAGTAAGAATTTACTTGGTATGTTTGCTTGTTTGTTACATAAACTTCAATCGACAAGGCAAAGTCTGCATTTCTTCTAGTATAATTGTCTATTTTAACATACACTTCTTAAATTTCAGTAACTTTAGAGTGTGATTTAGTAGTTTCATATTTCAAGAACGTAGAGCCTTTGAAAAAAGTTTATAAACATCCTCTGATTTCTTGGCTTCATGAACCCCTAGTTGTGTGACATAGACCTTTTCTTTGAGTTTGCATTGCGAAAATTCGGACTTCACATCCAGAGGACCTACCTTCTGGCCACAGTTAGCTGCTATTCTTTCGACGGTTATTCATCGATTGAATTCTTGGTAACTGATCTGATTGAGACCCTCTATATCATTCCCTAATTCTTTACCAGATCAATTAACTTAACTTTGGATAGTTGATTGATATTTACATCTAACCCCCTCTACTCTGAATTCTTTACTAGATGACCCTTCACGATTATTAGACACAACAAATGTGTCCCGTTATTGGATCATTGGTTTTGATATCTCTTGAAAGACTTGTCAATATTCTTGTTTAAAGAGATGAATTCATGCGTACCAAAATTTTTTTAATGGGGCAATTACATATATCCCCTTATAAATTTCATTTATTACATATATACCCAAACCCAAAATTTTATTACATATATCCCCTATTCTAATTCTAAAAATTTCAAATATACCCAATTTAATTTAATTTATTTAAAATAAACTAAAGATTTACTATTTTACCCTTTCTTTAAAAAAATTCATTTTACCCATTTTAACTATTTTTTCTGCTTACGTTTTTTCTTCTTTTTAGCTTTTTTTCGTGCCTTTTTTCTTCTTTTTTTTTTTTCATTTTTAATCTTTTCGTTTCATACTTTTTTTCCTCGATTTGTATTTCACTATTTCTTATCAGAAGATTATTAACTTATTAGCAAAATTGAACATGCAAAATTAAAAAAGTTGTAGAATCAAGCACGCATGATTGATATTATAAGAAGACTACTTTATTGTGATGTGGGTCAACGTATTTCATATCATCTTCCTTAACCAAGCAGGAATGCAAATTTTTCAAAAATTACCAACTGAAGTTGTAGAATCTGGTGAAGTGGTCCCAATATTTTTGACAAAAAAATCAATTATCAGACCTGATGGTGTTGAGGAAGCATTTGACGGTGACCTACATTGATGGTGATGATGTGTCGATGGTGAAGCCCTACTGCAATTGATGAAGATGATTGCATCATGTGTTCGTATGGTGAAGCCCTAAGCAGGTCGATGGAGATGATAGCAATATGCGTTCATTTGGTGAAGCCTTAGCAGGTCGATGGAGATGATGGTAGTATGTTACTGCATTCGTATGGTGAAGCCCTAAATCCCCTAATAGAGTAACAAGTCGATGGAAGAGATGAAGTAGCATGGGGTGATTGGAATTCAAATGGGTTGCATAAAGGGTATTTTTGTCATTATGTGTAAAAATATAAAAGATGGGTATATATGTAATTTAATTATAAGGTTGGGTATATATGTAATTAGGCTGGAAATAGGGGGATATATATAATTATTCCTTTTTTAATTTAATTGAAATAAGATAATCTCAAATATTCATATACCAGCATACACTCATGTAAAGTTTGGCTTATCGTTGCTGCTACTTAATTAATTTCATTCCTTGACTAATGGCGCAAGAATAGGTCTTGCACTTTTGGCATGCATGTGGAATGTCAACTTAATCTCTTAATATTCCTTTAAAAATAATTGCTTATTTTAAAATTAAAGTTAATGTTTTTAAACCCAGACAGGCCGGCCGGACCTGGATTCAGTATCACTGGCGGTCCGGTTATGTGCTCAGATTTTGGAAGGAGCAGGGCGGTTCAACCAGCAGCCGGTAGGCTGACCAGGAAACCGGGTGATTCGGCCGGTAGCTGGTACAATATCATGATCTTAAATGAACACACTGTAAGATCCGGCAACGAAAGTGATGAACAGATCGGTTGGTGCGGCGGTTGTTTTGGGCGACTGGGCGTCAGCATCTCCGATTGGTGCGGCACTAGGCGACGAGGCGAGAGCTGATCCGGTTGGTGCGGCACCGGGCGACAAAACGAGAACACTTCCGATTAGTGTGGCGGAGGGCAATGGAGCAAGCTCATATCCGATTGGTGCGACAGCTGGGAGATTGGTGACTGGTGTGGCTAGGAGACTAGTGCATCAATTAGGGTTTTAACTTTTTAGTGAGATAAATTGTGTTTGGAGAGAGAGTTTGGGGAAATGGAGAGGAGAGTATCATCTAAAGCTATCAATAAATGAATATTGAATATATATGAATATATCCCATTCAACAACAAAAAATCTATATATCAATATATAAATAGGTTTAGGTCGAAGTAAAAAGTATTAGATTGATGAAAAATGTGAGAAGATTGTGGTGTTGACAAGTGTCATTTTTCTAATTTTTTAAAAAGGTTATTTGGTCATTATGTTTAATGTTTCAGGTCATTGTGTAATATACATGTGTTATTGTGTTTTAATTTTTATATCTTAGTGTGTTATTTTGTTAATTTTTTATGCATTAGATAAATTGTTTTTGTTTAATTATTTATGTTTTATGTATTAAAAGATCTTATAAGTTGAATCAATCAAATTCAATTATGACAAGTAAAGGTGCACAAACCAGTTAACCGGGCGAAAACCGGTTTTGAAATAATCGAACTGGTTAACCGATCAAAGTATGGTAACTGGTTTTACTAATAACCGGTTCGGTTAATAACTGGTTTTTCAAAATCTAAAACCAAAACCGATATATAACCGAAACCGGTTATCCGAACTGGTTAACCCCCCCAAATAACCGATTTTTTCCTAAGTTGGACCGGTTAATAACCAGTTTGGTCTCTTGAAACTTCAAACCGGTCCTAAACTGTCGGTTTTTTCCAATAACCGGTTAAAAACAGGTTTCTAACCAGTTACAAACCGATACCGGTTCGGTTAACTGCTTTTTTGAGCATATCTAATGACACGTGCTTTTCCTTGTGTGGATCATATTTCAATGGGAACTTGATACACAATTGTGTTATTTCGTCATTATGTTTTTTAGGTTATCTTGTCATAGATATTCATTATTTTATTTTATGTTTTTGACTATTAGATCTTATCTTATTAACAGGTTTTAATGTATTAACGCCCCATTTGCTGCACACATATAATGTACATATGTGTGTTCCCTAAAGGGGTTAAAGTAAAATTGGACTAATTTTAATGTTATTTTACTTATTTTATGAAAATAACGTTAAAAGCGTTGAGATGGTCAACTTCAAACGATAACTTTGATCCGGGTAAATTTGTTTGTTTGTTTAAATGTTATATGAATTTGTTTTGTTTTATCATTATGATTTACATATATAAATACGTGATTGTTTTGTATCACCAATATAAGCCTTTTTGTTATAACTTCACCCTATATATATATATATATATATATATATATATATATATATATATATATATATATATAGGGAGATGCTCAAATGTTAACCTATGTTTATTGCGTTAAACGAATAACTACATTTCATTACTTTGGGGCTCACACTAAAGTAAATCTAAATGTGTATGTTTTTTTAATTAATGTAGGGCCTACTTACATTAATAAAAAAATAAGAAAAAACATACACCTTTAGATTTAATTTAACGTGGGCCACAAAGTAATAAAATGTAGTTATTCGGTTATCGCAATTAGGAAGGGTTAACATTCGAACCATCTCCTGTATATATATTTATAAAATATTTCTGTGTTTATAGCAAAGAAACTAAAAAAAAAACTCTTGTTTGTTTGTATTTCTGTGTTTATAGAAAAAAAAACTAAAAAGAAAAAAGAAAAGAAACTCTTGTGTTACATATATTGAATAAAAAATCAAATATATTACATAAAAAATCAAATAGTAATTAATAATGATGATACAGAAATTATTAAATGATTTAACACTTTAATGAATATTAAACAAAATTTAAAATTTAAAAATTTGTATATAAAATGAATCATAACTTTGTAATAGAGTTCATTTAAAAACATATTTAATGATATTTAATATCATTATTAAATATATTTAGTTTAATGTAGTTTTCTAAAATATATTTCTTTTTTTTTTGTTATTGTTATTAAACTAGTAACCTAAGAATGGTTAGTTGTTTAAGTTAAAGAGCCGTAACTCTGATACCACTTATTGGATCGAGTTATGTAACTTACACAACACTTTTACAAATTATCTTCTACTGAATTTGATAGATGCAGAAATTCTATCAACTCAACTCACACACACTTACAAATTAAATTGAAAGGCACAAGAAGAATTTGAATTCAAGGTTAAAGTATATTTCATTCAAATGTAAAGTGTACAAAACTCTTAGCTCAGGCACGCTTTGTTGAGTTACAAGTGAACATATTTATACTAAAACCTACAGTTGTATCCTCGTACGGGATACACGACTGAACAAAATACTAGAAACAAGTGAATGCTAAAACTAGTATACTGTTGTGGCTTGACAGGCCAAGCCACATTAATTACAATCAATACAAATAACTTCTTTGACTTTTACATTAAATGCCTACAATACAAAAGATATAAATGTAAAGCATCTTCTACTTGTTTGACAGAAATCTTTGCCGCAGACTTGCAAGAGAATGTCTTCTGAGTTGATTCTGGTGACGAAAAGCACTTCTGATTCTTTCTTTAAGTGAAACAGACTTTGGCAGAAGAGCGTATTCGGAAGTTATTGTATCGGAAGCTGTTGATGCAGAGAAGGCTTCGGAAGCTTAAGGCTTTGTATAGCTTCCGAAAGAAGACAGTCATCCTTCGGAAGCATTTGTTCTTCCGAGTGTAAAAGATTTGTAAGAAAGAGACTTTTGGTGAGCATCAGACTTATTTGATCTTACAGCCTACTATAACAAAATTATAATATTACCACATAATACGTTAAAACCTATATTTTTAGGAATTGTTAGTATGATCAAACACGCAAAAACTTGTGACCATGTCAATTTCATGATTATGACACTCTTTAGGTTCATGTTATTTTCCGATGGTGTCGGGCCTAACCCACATTCACGAACACAATCCCTTAAACACGCATTCGTGGAAAGTTCACGTGCTATAGTTTTCAATTTTTAGTCATCATACCTTCTTATTGACCTGGTCAACAAAGACTTTGGAATTATGATCCAACTTCTTAAATGCCCTTCATCTCCTTTCTCCCCCACAATAATCAATGTACGCTAAAAGTTAGCGTATTCTTTTAAAATTGTAGAAATACTAGATGACCCACGTCTCGCGTTGCCGCGTAGATTTAACACTTTTTTTTTTTCGCTTTGAAACAACAAAGTTAAAAGGAAACAAAAGGATCAAAACAGTTGCACTATTAAGCAGGAATTGAAGATTTTATAAAATCCCTCTCTCATCAAGCTAACAACTATAGTTTAAGAAATCTATGCATTATTAGAAGCCATAAACCTTGAAATTTTGATGTAAATTAAACAATAATACAAAGGAAAATTCTACATGGTTATGGCATGCCTGCTTTCACTTAGCATATGACCTGCAAATTTGTGTAACTGGTTAGGAAATCAACAATACTTAGCAAATTTAGAAAGCTTAGTACACACAAAAACAGAACCACCATACAAATAAAAAAAAGATAAACAAATAATTCCTATTTGCTTGGTGTAGAGACCGAATACACTGATGATTTGCAAATCTAAAATTAACAAAATACAACACGCGTACACACATATAGATATAATACAATATAGATTACCCTCCATTTTATTCAATTTATCACCTTTATTTAAATTTACCAGTATACACAAATACACAAAAATGAAACCCACAAAATGAATGTGTGTTCAAATCAATAAACGATGAAGGTTTCTTCACATGCTTAGTCATGTGCAAAGCGCCAAAAATAGAGTAGTGAAAGTACAAGGCAAAATGGAGTCCTAAATCAAATACAATCAACTCAAATAAACCGTAAATGACAAATCAAAAAGTACCAGAAGTTGTTTTAGCAATTCCGATAAAATCACAACCATGTAAAGGGAATGACCAAGAGTATGATTTAATCAAAGAAGGGTTAGTGAAATTCTTACAACACTCAAACAACTTCTTCAGTTTCGACATCGATGCAGTCGTTGGTTTAGTCACGGTCACAATAGGACCCACTTCGTTGTTAGGCGACGAAGGAGACGATTGCTCCGGGCTCCGGCATAAGTAATAGCGATTTGGTCGCCTTCTTCATAGTCACACGGAGTTCAAAGTAATCAGAGTTTGACCTACAACAATGGTGGTAGCTTTTCTCATAGCTAATACCCAACGGAGATGCTCGACAAAGAATCGAGCGGATCATGGGGAGGAATCACGTAACAACAGTCGTTATCAAAGAGAAGGAAAACTTTGTATTATGTATTGTATAATCCAGATTATAACATCCTGTTATGAAGTCATATATGTATTGTATGTTACTATTCATAAATGAAAATTGTATAGATAGTATAAGATAATATAATATAATATTATTATTTAAGAAAAGAGAAAAACCGTAGTATAAAAAGTGATGACATCAAATGATGATACGCACAACAACAACAACCACTTTACCCAGTATATTCCCACTTTTCAGTAGGGTCTGGGGGGGAAGGATATATACAAACCTTACCCCTATCCCAATTGGGATAGAGAGGCTGCTCCGAAAGAGTCCCCGGCTCAAAGTTATCGTTTGAAGTTGATCATCCCAATGATTTTAATGTTATTTTCACAAAATAATTGAAATAACGTTAAAATTAGTGCACTTTTACCTTTGCCCCTTAAGGACCCACGCATATATATACATTATATGCGTGTACCACACATATCGTTTGATGATACGCACCTCGTCATTTAACAAAAAAGAACTAAAAAGACATACATTAATACATATGTGTTCCCAATTTTTTATTAACTCAATGAAAAATAAAGAGTAGCCTATTTTAATTATTTTACTTAAAACATAATCTTCTAATAACAAAACCTTTGTTATTTACACAACAGTTTTGACATATGGTTTAAGTCTTTTAATTTTTACATTAAATATCATTTAACGTTTTGTCCAAAATCATTAATTATTTAAACACTAGGGGCTTTTTGTTATGACATTATATTTTGGGTTGAACATGTTAAATTACTTAAACCACATGTGTCAAAATCGTAATTTACATTTATTATTGGATTAATTTACCCTGTTTTATGCATATTTGGTCAAATAAACTATAAATAATCGTCGGTAACAGAAAGGCATTTCGGAGGTTTCATTATTTAGCAGATATAAATTATAAAATATTGATGTTCGAAAAGACACTAAAATGTAAAAATTAAAAAAGTAATGAAATTTTGTTTCTACACTAGTTCTTAGAAATATAAAGTTGATTAATGTTAATTTTATTCTATTATAGAATAAGGTAATTAACACATTCTTGTGAAATGTTTAAATAGGCTAAAACCATGTATCGTTATTGCATGTTAACCACCACAACTTAGGGTTTGATGCTAGCATCACAATCGACGCTTTAGTGTTATCATGAAAACAAGAATAGATTATGAATCACTATAACGCATTTGTTATTCAACCCGACCCGTCAACTTTACCAGCAATACTAATATTTCCACCTCATCTTTCAAGAAATCTAACATAATATATTATGGAATAAAATAAACAATGATTAATATGATTATTATTTTATGCAAAAAAGAATATTAAACGTTTAACAAATAAATTAAGAAATTTTTGGTTTATGCTTCTTGTCATCATATAGCACTAGACTCCGATGATGATGGCCGAATGTGTCTTGTGTATTAGATTTCGAATGCCTTAAAAGGTTGTACCATATGCATAATTAGGTTGTACGTACCAAATTGGAATATATTTTGGTCGATGCTCCTGTACAAGTGAATAAAACCAAATACTAGATATATTTTATTGAAATATTGTTTTTCAAATTAATATCTTTTAAGTAGTCAGATAAATTTTTTCACGAAAAAATTAACATTATTAAATAATATATCATCCTAATCATGCGATATATAAAAATGTACAAACCGTAGAAAACAAGCTTTTTATAAACATGTAGGACATATTGTATATATTAGATTGCAAATGATTTGCCCATTACTTAAACCTTTTATAAAATATTAGTTGTGACAACCACCAAAGTCATTGTTTGAAAACATTTTCATACACGTACATTTTATTATATTCAAGATATATCCATACACATGAGAGATATAATAGTTTATGGTTTTTGTTAGCTGTTAATAACTATAAATAAATGTGAACTCCAATCATGTTTATTCACGAGTTTCAATAGACATCTAACAACAAATGTTACTTAGCTTAAGTCTTAAGTAGTTGAATGCATTTACATTATGGTTTCAATATTTGGTTTCAATATTGGGTGTGATCTAAATTTTCGTTCCAAAAAAATAGACATCTAAAGCCCAATAGAAATAAAGCATTGTCAACTGTCAAATGTCAAACTTCAAATTCTTACCCTAAAAACAAATAAAATGTTATATTATTATTAATATTACAACATTGTCAACTTGCTTAATGGTTGACCATGGTGGGCCCATAAAAAAATATATTTCTAACCATTTAAATTTTTAAATGCTAATGGAAGACTATTTCAAACATCACCACCATAAACTAATAAATTAGTCCTTCAAAGAATTTGACAAATGGTAGTTTAATTAATTGTGATTATTTTTTTGCATGATGACGATCCCACATATTACGTATGTTGTCTTAACATGGTCTATCGGACAAAGGTAAGACGCGGCCACACCAGATACGCGAGAACCCCCTGAATGAGTAAACCCTCACCCTCATTGGTCAAAAATACGAGATGAAGCACAAGATTCCTTCCCACACCTGGATGTACTTTAAATCGCCCCTGTCAGGGCTCGAACCCATGACCTATTGTTCACTCGGTGAAACCCAAATCAGTAGGCTGAATTCTTAGGACAATTGTGATTTAGTTATCAAAATGTACAGGTTTGCGGTGCATGCGTATAATGTATATATGTGTCGGTTCTCAAATATAAAAGTAACATTACACTAATTTTAACATTATTTTAATTATTTTTTGTGAAGATAACGTTAAAAATGTTGGGTTGTTTGGTTAATCAGGAGTTATGGGCCAGGTGTCTCATTGGAAGACGAAATAGAGGTAAAACTATATACATCTTACCTTATTCCTTATTCAGACTATACCTTAACTTTGCTCTTGATATGATATACAAGTACGATAATAATTATCAAAATTTGTTACATATGATATAACACTTTAATTTACGTATTATTAAAGAAACAAATTTAATCATGCTAATATACGGTAAAAAATGGATTTCACAAATCTTAGAAAAAAAGTAAGTAAAAACTAACCCAATTAAGGGTAGTTTTTGTGGCATCCTACAATCCCCACTTCCCATGGCTGCTGCCGGAGGTCACATAGTGTTTATATTAAAGAAGTCAACGACCCACTTAACATCTTGTTATAAATAGACACCATCACCACCCCATTTTCTTGCAACAAAAATGGATTTAAAATCACCCAAATTCAACCTCCTCTTCTTCCTCATCTGTTTATCCGCTACCACGATCTCTGCTGCATCTCGTGGCGGCATTGCCATCTACTGGGGCCAAAACGGCAACGAGGGAACTTTAGCCGAGACATGTGCCACCGGAAAGTTCCCTTACGTTAACCTAGCCTTTCTTAATGTATTTGGCAACGGCGCGAACCCAGAACTTAACCTAGCTGGTCACTGTGATCCAGCATCTGGAGGCTGCGTTTCATTAACCAGTGACATCCGTGATTGTCAAAAACAAGGGGTCAAGCTCATGTTGTCTATTGGTGGTGGCATCGGTAGATATTCACTATCTTCAAAGCTAGACGCCCGAAACGTCTCCTTGTATTTATGGAACGCTTTTTTAGGAGGTAAATCACAATCAGTGTTCCGACCTCTGGGTGATGCCGCATTAGACGGCATCGATTTTGATATCGAACTAGGATCATCGCAGTTCTATGATGATCTGGTGAGATATTTGAAATCTTATTGCAAAAGAAACCAAAGGGTTTATATAACCGGGGCCCCACAATGCCCGTATCCTGACAGGCTAATGGGGGCCGCTTTAAATACCGGTCTTTTTGATTATGTTTGGGTTCAATTTTACAATAACCCTCCATGCCAGTATACTTCTGGTAACACCACAAATTTGATTAACTCATGGAACCTTTGGAGTAGGTCGTTAAGGGCAAAAAAGTTATTTTTGGGACTTCCAGCGGCCACCCAAGCCGCCGGAAGTGGTTTTATTCCGGCGGACGTATTGACCTCTCAAATTCTTCCGGTGATTAAGAAGTCTCCAAAGTATGGGGGTGTAATGTTGTGGTCAAAATTTTGGGATGATCAAAGTGGATATAGCTCATCAATTGTGTCAACGGTATAATTGGAGTAACACTATATTTGTGTGCTTTTTAGTTATGTTGTGGTTTTTAATTACTATTTACACAATTCATAGAAACGCCAATAAGGCTTTTACTTTCTTAAAATTAATATTTATGCTGAAGTATGCATTGTTTTCAGCAAGCTAATTGTCATTTACGATCTAAATTTATATTTTGTAACATTTAAATTTTAGATTTAACGTCTTTTGTGGGATCAAGATTCTGGTTTGACAAGTGTCAAACGGTTATGGTTTCAAATACAAACAAATATAGCTATTTGAGATAGTTGGGTCAACCGGACCAATTGATTTTAACGGTTCAATAATAAATTCCTTAATCGAACCGGATGTCTAACTACACGTTTTACTGGTTACTAGTCGGACCGGTTGGACCGGTCAAACCGAATTGAAGGGCTGGATAACATAATAAATATATATAATATTCCAAAAAAATTGTAAAATTATAAACACATTTAATCAAACATTATTAATGTTTAAACAAACACAAACATGTTAAAAAAAATATAAGATTTAGTTTTAATGTTTCATTCTATGGATTTTAGTTTAAAAAAAAAACTAAAATCCGGTCCGACCAGTGAACCGATTCCCGGTCCGACCGGTGAATAGGCTCAACCGGTGAAACGTTCGTTCGAAGGCGGTTCACATGTTTTTGGCTGCCCGACCCTCCGGTTCCCGGTCCGGCTCTAAAAACAATGGCTAGAATATATGACGTGAATGTTGAAGCAGTAATAAATTCCTAACTAGATGGTAAATTTTCTGCATGAAACGAGACCACGACACAAGTCTAACACAATTTTCATAGGTTAGGTTTATGCCAAACAAGTTTGTGTCAGTTTTGGGTTGAACCCATGAACACAAACAGAATCGGTTTGAAACCGGTTCCGGTTCAGAAAAAAACCGTTTAGTTCACCTCTAGGTTCGTGTCAAACTTTACCCATATGTTATACACAGAGAATGTGTTGTGTGAACACTTGAAGCTAGAGGTGCATTGCTTTAAACATAAAAGCTTAAATTTTGTGCTATAAACAGGGATTCATAACTGGCCTGGGGGGTGGCAAGACCCCCACTTATCCCCTTATTTTTGCATTAAAGTTAGGTTAAAAATTAGTAGTCTCCCATTTTCGTTTTGTATAGGCCCCTTACTTCTTTTTTCGAACCCAATTGACAACATTCGGCTAGATTTTGTAAATCTAAACCAAGCCGAACCGTTCAATTTGTAAACGAGCCGAGCATAAGAACATTTGAATATGTAAGTGCATATACTAAATGTATCTTTCGAATGATAGCTTGTAAGTATCAAGGATCGATCCATGAGATCATGTAAGTACATATATCAAACCCTCTATGATATTTAGCCTAATGATTATAAATTCAGTTTCTTTAAATTAAAACAAGCAAAACTAGGTAAACCAAAGACATTTGAAAGATGCATATACACAACTTCATAAAACAATCTGCCAGTCGTTTTTTTATTACTTTTTTATTTTTATTTTTAATGAATGACTTTTTAAAAAAAGTGCAATACGAATGTGGTTTCCATTGAAATCCTTTTAAAATCAAGATGGTCGTCAAGTGATTGAAATTATCCCTCTAGGGAGCTCAACATGTCTGGAAGTACAAGAGAAAATTATCAATATATATATTTATTCCTTTTTCTTGATAACCCCTAGTTTGATCAGGGGTAACCGCAACAAAATATTTTTTTGTGCGCCAGTAAAAAAACACGTTTTAACGCATCTTCACATACAAAGAATTACGAGATCACCCTAGTTATCCATAAGCAATTTGACCTCTTGTCAAATCCTTAGGTTTCTGAGATTAGTTTGAAAAATGTTGATAGAAAAAAAAAGTTAGATACAACCATTGACAACCTATGAGACAATGCTTCAATAGTATCCTGAGATTCTTCCATATGAGAGGTCTTGGGTTTAAATCCCTCCCACAGTGAAAAAGGGGTCAGAGGTTTTCCCAGTGAGGTTTCCTTGTAGGGTGGTTGTGGTGGCTAATGGGGTTTTCTCAGTAAGGTTTCCTCCTAGGACTTAGTGACGTGACCCGGAAACAGTGGACTCGCACGATTGAGACATTTGTCGTTTAAAAAAAAAGATACAACCATTGACGATGACGACCTCTCAAAACACTATCATTGACAACAATGACGGCTTTAAACACTATTACTAACAATGTCATTGTCTTCGGTCTTCTTGTCATATAATTTTACAACTTGTAACTAAAAATGTTGAAAACCAAAGATATCAACATTGGCAATTATAATGTCCGACGATGCTAATATTGCCGATGGTTATGTTTGTATTTTACCTGAATATTCTTATCCAAGCTAACAAGCCTAGGAGTAGTAACCATTTGGGAAAGCATTTCATTCCTAACTCCATTTGTGATGCACTCTCTAAAAAAAGTATTATTTCTAGAAATCAATCTCACTTAATCCCATTTTATATTTACATAAACACCTTTAACCATAGCAAACCAAAAAAAAAGGAGGTGCGGTTTCTATATTGGGTTTTTTTTATTATTATTATTTTAGAACAGCAACACCCGAACTCCATATATTAACAAGCAAGACTCGGATCATATGACAACACCTGAACTCAAGATAACCCACCTTAGGAGGAAACCTTTTGAGAAAACCCCCTAACTCTAATATGTCTTGGGAGGGATTTGGAAAGACATGGAATACCATTAGGGTAATGCTCCTTTGATGGTTTCTATATTAGACACACTTAACATCACCCACACTAAATAAAATTTAAAACAACTTAGGGGTAGCAATCATATTGGCTTGGCGGATTAGTTGGTTGAATTTTTTTATTTCGAACCCAACCGTATGTTTCTTTATGGCAATTTTTCAGCCCTAACATGGATAAACTTAAATTTAGGTAAATAAGTAGGTTTTGGCCTTGTCACAATTTTGCTAGAGGGAAAAATCGTCTATGTGTTTCTCTTAGTCAGCTAGTTCCATTTAATTAGATTCCTGAGTTAACGTCAATGTGTTCAGCCAGTCACGATGATAGATCATTCAATGTGGAAGGTCACGAGGGCTACTCACAACTAAAAGGTAGAGTTCATGGCAATAGTTTGGCGGCAATGCTTAGCGGGAGCCCTAGCGGCCCATCAGATGCAAAGTCGACTCAGCCCCGAGTGACAGGTCAATGATTGCAAGTATAACTTCAACTTGTGTGACAACTAATCTTATCTAGATTTTTGAATATAAAGTTAAATAATGTATGTTGGTCTGAATTGAACATACGATCTTATGCTCGTGTAGTATTTTCCGTAAA
This sequence comes from Mikania micrantha, assembly GCA_009363875.1. Classification (NCBI taxonomy): domain Eukaryota; kingdom Viridiplantae; phylum Streptophyta; class Magnoliopsida; order Asterales; family Asteraceae; genus Mikania; species Mikania micrantha. Next base: position 6,445 of record SZYD01000154.1, on the reverse strand, counting down.
TAATTTTGAAGTGGGGTTTGCCTTGCGCATTGTGGCACTAATCACGTACTGAATAGAAAAAACACGATACCTACCCAATTCAATTATTCAAAAAAAAAATTAAGGCATACCACTATCATATTGTTACAACATTACAAATATTAAAACACATACCAAAAAACCGGCCGAAACGGCTATTAATCCATGCTAAAACAATAAATCTAACCGTCGCAAAACAAGTGTTAATCACAATGAATACAAACACAAATATGCTTTAAAATGTTAAAAACTGAACTCACCATGGTTAAGGACCTAAGGTAACCTCACAGGAACTCGTCATGGACATTCGAGAGTATCACAGTTCAATGACATACCCAAATCACTATAGAAACGACATATCTCATGAAAGGCAACCACATATCACTGTTGTCTGACAGAATCAAAAAACCCTAACATGGGAATTCGGTAAATAGCTATAAGCGACTGAATCAGGATAAATCTACCAAACGAAATCACCATAAAAAATCATCGGAGACTTCATGTGAAGAAGAATGCATATGACAGAGAGAGTGAAAACAAATGTGAATTGTAAAGCAATGTGAAGCTATTATGACGTATCAAATGCTTACCATGCATTGCTCACTTGTACCGCATGCTTATCAGCCATCAAAACACTATTCATAGTTTGTTTTTGTTAGATAGAGTAAAGCAATGTGAAGCTATTATGACGTATCAAATGCTTACCATGCATTGCTCACTTGTACCGCATGCTTATCAGCCATCAAAACACTATTCATAGTTTGTTTTTGTTAGATAGAGTAAAGCAATGTGAAGCTATTATGACGTATCAAATGCTTACCATGCATTGCTCACTTGTACCGCATGCTTATCAGCCTTCAAAACACTATTCATAGTTTGTTTTTGTTAGATAGAGTAAAGCAATGTGAAGCTATTATGACGTATCAAATGCTTACCATGCATTGCTCACTTGTACCGCATGCTTATCAGCCTTCAAAACACTATTCATAGTTTGTTTTTGTTAGATAGAGTAAAGCAATGTGAAGCTATTATGACGTATCAAATGCTTACCATGCATTGCTCACTTGTACCGCATGCTTATCAGCCTTCAAAACACTATTCATAGTTTGTTTTTGTTAGATAGAGTAAAGCAATGTGAAGCTATTATGACGTATCAAATGCTTACCATGCATTGCTCACTTGTACCGCATGCTTATCAGCCATCAAAACACTATTCATAGTTTGTTTTTGTTAGATAGAGTAAAGCAATGTGAAGCTATTATGACGTATCAAATGCTTACCATGCATTGCTCACTTGTACCGCATGCTTATCAGCCTTCAAAACACTATTCATAGTTTGTTTTTGTTAGATAGAGTAATTATAGAATTACATTAAAAATTAGATAAAATAAAAAAAACAAACAATAATAATAATAATAATAATAATAATTATTATTATTATTATTATTATTATTTAAATAATTTACCATTACAGATGTTCTATGTGTATATAGTATATAATAATCAGTCGGTTATACAATTTTGAATGTTCCCATATATTATTAAATTTAAGAGATGACATTCAGTAATAATATAATTGGGCTCTGTGCTTTTTCTTAATATGGCCTTTTGATATATTTGTGTTTGATTTTGAAATGGGCCAAAGGTTTGGATGGATATGCGTGACAATCCTCATTTGACTCGATTAGGCTTTCCTTTCAACGCCCAAAACCAAGCTCAAGATATTTTTTTAGTACTCAAGTATTTGTTGTAGAACAAAACCGCTTCTAGCCTAATAGTAGCCCATTGACTTCTCTTATAAGAGGTTTTGGGTTGGAGTCTCATCTAGAGCAAATATTGCTATGGGTTGAGCTAGTGGGTTTTAGTAGTTGTAGGTTTCCTCCTGGACGGGGAGGTCAGGTTACCACTCTCTGTTATTCGGGAGGAAAGGTGATGTATTTGCCAGGATGATCACGGGTGACCGGACGTTTGCTGTTAAAAAAAAGTATTTGTTGTAGAGGTGGACATTGGACAAACCAGTTCTTTTTCCTTTTTGTTTATTAAAAAAATCTCTTATGGGTATTTATCAACTCAGTAAGAACCGGATACATGGGGGAAATGGGTATGGTTTTGGATTAAGTAAGGTAAACCTGAACATACCCATGTGCAACCGGATAGAATAGGGTACAAAATCCAGATACCATCGGGTATTAATAAGTTTTAAATACATTAATACAATTATCATATAGGTTATATAGGTTATATAGGTTTAGTTTCAAATAAAAATGATTAGATTGTTGAAAACATATTTTGGTCATTATTTTTAAAACAATGATGTATGTCATTATGTAATATGTCTTTATTATTTTGTTTTATTTTTTATATCATTGTACGTTATTTTGTTATTATTTTTTATGCATTAAATAAATTGGTATTTATTTATTACTTATTTGTGTTTTACGTATTAAAAGTACATAACTTTGTTATTTCACCGTTATGCTTTTAAAACTCATAATTTTAAAAAACATAAATTATCTTTATTTTTTGGAATATATATTTTGGTCATTGTGTTTTATGTTTAGATCATTGTGTTATATATTTAGAACATTGTGTAATATACTCATCATTGTGTTTTATGTTCAGGTCATTGTATAATATACTCATTATATTGTTTTACGTTCACGACATTGTGTAATATCCTTGTTATTGTATTTACGTTCAGATCATCGAACTTCTGGAGATCCTTACAAAAATCTCTTGGTACACGATTGGATATGAGTACAGCATACCACCCACAAACCAATGGCCAGAGAGAACGTACAATTCAAACTTTAGAAGACATACTACGAGCTTGCGTGGTAGACTTATGTAACAGTTGGGAAACACCTACCACTGGTGGAATTTTGCTACAACAACAGCTATCACACAAGCATAAAGGCCTTTTAAGGCACTTTATGGCATAAAGTGCCGGTCACTTATTTGTTGGGCTGAAGTGGGTGACAGTAAGCTCACTGGCTCGAAACTTGTGCAAGAAACAACAGAGAAGATTGTGCAGGTCAGAAACCGTATGGCGGCAACTCGCGATCGACAAAAGAGCTATGCCGATAAGTGTCGCAAACCTTTGGAATTTCAGGTTGGAGATAAAGTCCTTCTGAAAGTTTCACCGTGGAAAGGCGTAACCCGTTTTAGGAAACAAGTTAAACTAAACCCACGGTATATTGGACCGTTTGAGATACCGTAAAGAATTGGTCTAGTGGCATACTAACTCAACCTATCCGATGAACTCGACGGGTTCATAACGTATTCCATGTCTCGAACTTGTCTGACGAGACACTTGTAATTCCACTGGACGAGATCCAGGTAAATTAACAATTACGATTCGTGGAAGAACCAGTAGAAATCCTGGATTACAAAGTCAAACAGCTAAAAAGGAGTCGGATTCCGATTGTCAGAGTCCGATGGAACTCAAAGCATGGACCTAAGTTCATGTGGGAATGTGAGGATCAAATGATGCGCAAATATCCCCACATATTCAAATAGACAACATCAAACACCGATAACAATGAATAAATTTTGGAACGAAATTTTCCTTTCAACAAGGGGATGATATGACAACATGAAAATTTTTAATTTCAAACATTATTGATAACAACCAAATTTCAGGACGAAATTTCCTTCAATGAGGGGATGATGTGACACCCAACAATTTCAGGTAAATTGCAACGCTCACAAACTCTTTAAACATTTTCATGTTTCTTGCATTACACTTAATTAGAATTAATTAAGTGAGTTAGACACAAACAATTACGAAACGATAGTTCGAGGAATTATCGAATTGTGCATTACACATTGTTATAGTAATCAAGTGTGTCGAACACAAACAATTGCGAAACAATAAGTTCGTGGAATTATCGGATTGTGCATTACACAATGATTAAGATTAATCAAGTGTGTCAAACATTTCACAAAGTCGAAATTCGAGGAAATTCGGAAACAATAATGAATCGGAAATTCGAGGAATTATCGAATCACACACTTGTCTTGTTAAATGAACATTGGTGAACTAACAAAACAAGGAATCGAACAAATGAATGTGTCATATACGTGCTTACGTGTTATCATGAAAGAAAACGCTTAACGAACGAACATTACGAATAAAACATGAGAAAAACCGAAGAAACGAAATTAGAAATCTGGCACCCAAAACCTTCGCGGTACACCACAGGTCTGGCAGGACAATTTGAACTCAACTGAAACTTGTGGCGGTATGCCACGATGGTTGGAATTCTCTTGGTGGTACGTGGCAAATCTAGAGTCAGGGACTCGACAATTTTGTCCGATGCGGTACGCCGGGATCACGGAGCCTTCCTTGGTTGTATGCGATGAGCCCCAGACTTCTAAAAATCTATAAATACCACCCATTCTCCACACCTTACTTCCTTTACCACAAATCCAGATTCTTTGCAACTCTCTTAACTAGAACCTTCGGCAAACACCTCTCAAACCCTTGTAAACACATCCTTAACCTATTCTTTGAATTAGTCGTGTCTTTGGACCATTGGAGCTTCAAGAAGTGTTAAAAACCATCAAGGAGCTAGAAGCAACATCATCAGCCACCATCTCAGCTCCATAGTTTATGTTCCAGTCGAATTTGGCCATCAAAACAATTGTAAGGTAGTTTTCATGGTCTTTTGCACTTGAAATCACACATGCATGCATGTATACGCACATGCAACTCCAAACCCATATATGCACGAATTGTGATGCTCTATTAGTGATATTTGGTGTCTTGATGACTGATTAGAAGAGTAGATATGATTAAAAATGGGTTTTGTAAACATATTGTGCTACTTATCATTAATGCAAATTTTGTATATGCAAGTGGTTGATTTAATGATGTTTCTATATTTGCTAGATGTATTTGAATGATGATTTATATCTATTAGAATGTATGTAAACATATTTGGAAGGTTAGGTTTGTGAAAATGAGACCTTTGTTGATAACTTACTATTTATGGAAACTTTTGGGATAAAAAGAATTGGTTATGTTGATTTGACATGATTTGCTTATGTTTTAATGATAGAATATGTTTAGGAATGTCATAGAAACATATTTGGAACATTGGTTTGTTGAAAAATGGGTTTTAAAACAAGAGCTTTCCAATAAGGAAACTTTATTGGGTAAAGTACTAAGTATCATGACATGGCAACTTATGTCACACCCCGACCGACGACGGAATACGTCGGGGCACGACCTCGACTGTTCATTAGCTCATGGTGTTATGTTGTCAATTTCAATAGTTAAAGCATCAATATTAAAGATTTAACAACCAAGATATAATTTACATTAAATTGAACAAACGTCCATTACATAGTTTTCAAGATCCAAATTACATAACTTGAATAATTCTAACATTGTTTAAATTAAAAACTAGGTCTACTAACACGAAACATATCCTATGTCTTCGCCAAAGCATCCACTTTACCTGTTACATATGCAAAATAAAGATTTTGTCAACTATTTGCATAGTTGGTGAGTAACCCATACAAGTTATATAGTATACATAGAAAACTGATGCAATTCAATTAGACTACAAAGTTTAAACTCTAGCATGCAATCCTACTAGTTTGTAATTAAGTTTTTAGAATATCTCGTCTCCAAACTCGTATCAATACTTAGCTAAAAAGCTTAGTATATCTACAAGTCTGCAATAGTTTATATCATCTCCAAACTCGTTCCAATACAAAGCACAAAGCTAAGTATTTCACAAGTCTGCCCATGATTGTACTTTTCGTCCTTTTAACACATTTGACCTAAGTTAAAGAGAATGTGGTATCTAACACGCCTTAGGCTACTCGGTATCAAATAACATAGAATAACATAGAATAACATGTAGGACCAATTGGGAGCTAGGAAACAATCCGGTTCCAATGGATATCTACTCAACAGCCTCTGGAATAGTGCAGAATCCTATTCCAGGGTTTTCCAATCGAAATCAACAGCAACCGTGGTGATCTGAAGGTGTAGGATGGACGTTTGATCGAGAATCGAACACAACGGGATGTGAATCGAACTTGGACGTGCAATGGCCGCTCTAATCTCTTAGGGTTTGACTCTGAGTTATCAGGGAAGAAGGAGGGCTCTCAAAAGTTAGGTTTAATGTAATTTGAACATGTATGGCTGAAGCAACTCATTCGGCGAATGAGTCATTTGTTTGACCTAGTCATTCGCTAGGCGTTCATTCGGCCGAATGGCTTCATTCTTAGAGCCATTCGTCCGAATGGCTTCATCTTAGAGCCATTCGTCCGAATGTTAAACACATAAACTCAAATTCAAACATAATCAAACACATATAATCAACAATAGACATTAGGAACAATATAGAAAGACCACTTTCATTAATATCATGAATTTTATACATTAAGAACAATACAAAACTGAACTAGG